>CAKAKR010005639.1:2513-24517 GCA_916700685.1 Adelosebastes latens
AGACATTTCTGTTATTTAATGCACAAACTGAAACGTCCTAACCTTCAGAGAATTCTAATATTAGGTATAAAATTGAAAATATTATCAGGTAAGGGGAGTACAAGGTTTTTGATGTGTGTGTGTGTCAGCAGCTATAGGGGTTGTTAACGTGCACAAATACAGTGCGTGTACGCGTGTGTGTGTGTGTGTCTATTTGTGTTCATGTGCCACTAGAGTCAGCAACTCGGCAAACACAATACCTCCTCTGCTTTCCTCTCTGCAGGTTATTCTCATTGGAAAGGCCAGGTGTTGACAGCAGATGAGCTCCACGTCCTTTATGAAGGAATCAAGCTGAACAACGTACACCAGTATGACTATGTTTTAACAGGTGAATGAAACATCACTTTTATACTTCATTTCTACACGGCAGTAATTGGAGTACTCCACCACAGTTCTTTAGATTCAGCTTCATGTTAAGGTGATGTCATTATGTTGAGATATTTTTAATCATTCTGGGGTTGTATTCAAAAGTACTTGTGTGCAAATTGTAGCTGGATTTTGTTCCACCAACACAATTTTTTTGTGTAACTAAAGTTGTCATTAACACAAAACTTAGCCTTGAGTTTCACTGCATTGAAATGTATAAACACTGCATTGTAATAAGCCGCTGTAGTTTAATGAATCTAAGTATGCCTGAGTGGCTATTTTTTTGCTTAACGGACAGTTTAATGGTAAAATAAAGACAAAAAATTAAAGGGCAAGTCCATCTGCGTTCCACTCAGCCGTCAGCAAAAAGCAATGATGTAGGTTACCGCAGTAAGCTAATCAATAAGGTTATGAATAATGTGAACGCTAGCACTAGCTGAGTCAACGTTAGCTGTGCTAAGTTTGGAAATAACTGAAAGGGTTAGTTTTGATTTTTTTAGGGTGGGGTTGTATGTATACTCCTGTGTTACTGTTTTTGTGAATGGAGTCTGGTGGCTTTGAAGAGAGCGATACAACTGCTTCAGTTCCCCGTCGGAAAGGGCTGTCTGACGCAGCAGAAAAATGTATTTTAGACACCTAAAAGTGTACGCTATATTTAGAATATTTTCACCGCTTTACCTCGCCAACTTTCTGACGGGGAACTGAAGCCGTTACATCGCCGTCTTCAAAGCCACCAGACTCCATTCATAAAAACAGTAATTTTACCTCCCAGAACACGGGAGTTGCTGGTCTACCGCTGCATCGATTGTGTGACTTTGTGATCTGAACTAACGTGGCGTCCACAGCAGTACATTGCTTAGCTTCCTGCCGGTACTCCTGTCTGCTTCTCCAAACTGGGAGCACACCTACTGCCATCTAAATTACTGTATTAATACACTGACTATAAGGATGTATATATACTGTACATGTAGCAGCGTCATCATGCAGAAACCTACGTCAGGTCACCATGTGGGGAAAAGTTTTTAGAAGGTTTTGAAGGGAAAGTAGCATTTTGACGCTAAAACATACTTTGATCAATATATGAATATTACAATACATAAGGAACACCACTGGGAAGCTACAGGATGATATAAAAACCTCAAAAAAATAATGGGCCTACCCTTTAAACTAAGTATTTACACAGAGTACAATGGCTGATAAAGTTGTGAACATAATGACTCTATTATAATGTTGTATTCAGGGTATACCAGAGACACATCCTTCTTGGAGATGGTAGTGGACATTGTTCAGGAGCTAAAGAGAGCCAACCCCAACCTGGTGTATGGTGAGTAACCACACGGTTTTATTTATTCTAGACATCTAGAACATTTTATTGGTGTCACTCACATGCATTTGGTTGTTGAAGAGCTGTACGTTACTGTATTGTAAGTATACACAAGAAATAAATGCATCTTCTGATGTTTATTCTTTAGGGTAATATTCCCTAAAGGTTAATTGATGCAGTTTGGATAATGTTGCATCAGTGGAGATATAACACAGTGGGGATCCTGCTGGGTCTAAAAGCTTTTATAACAAGATTTAACTGTCCTATAAAGCATTAGCAGCAAGGGTTTTTAGCAAATGCTGAATTTATGTGGTCACTGCTATGCATGCTATTAGGGCTACTCAGTACTCTTGAGCGTTACACGACCTGAGGCTTCAAAATTCTAACTTTTGACCACCAACCCGTCATCTTCAGCTTCTGAGCTCCATTCATTCATCTGGCTTTTTAGCTGCTAGACGCTCGCTAACGTTGTCTGTCAGCTGTTTGGTGTTTGGTGGTGCCTGCTGGAAACAGGGTTGATGAGAGCAGATTTTGCTATGTATTAAAAGAAGCTAAAAAACACTCTCTCTGTCTCTCTGTCTCTCTCTCTCTCTCTGTCTCTCTGTCTCTCGGTCTCTCTCTCTTTCTCTCTCTCTCTCGCCAGGAGGATTTTCCTCTCTCGTTGTACGAATCAGTTTCACTCAGATCAAAGTTGTTGTATCTTGGCCTGTAGACACTGTGTTAGTGGATCTAGTGAAGACCTCCTGCCACTGTTCAAAATAATAAGCAGCCAGAGGGTGACACGCATAATGTGTTTACCTTCAGTACTTTTTGTTGTGGACAGAACAGAAAGTGCTGTGTTACAATTTACTGTTGTGTGTCTGTAAGTCGTTGCCAGATATTCTTACACTGTTTCTGTGATGTTACATAAATTGCATGCTGTGATGAAAGGATATAAATTACCTCTCTGTTGATCCTGCTTGCCCTAATCTGGTTTTACATTCATAACCCTTAGGGCTGCACATCAGACCTTAATACTATCGCTGAACTGTGTCCACAACAACTAGCATACTGTACCTGGCAAGTATTAAAAGATGGCACCTCTTCCTTCTTCTCTATTGAGAAGATTGTTATTGTAGGTAGATTGATGTTGTTGTTGTTGAAAAGTATAGAACAAAAATCCTGTAATATATTATGGTATTGGGACCGAATCTCAGGTATCATGTTGGCACTGATGTTAAAATATTTTTAAATATATTGATGGAGAAGTTTGTCTAGATAGAGAGATCAGATCGGTACCGATGCCGCAAGGAATTGGTATCGGACAGGAAAAATTGGTATCTGAACATCTCAATAATTGTCGTGTTTAATATTTATTTAAGTAAATTAATCTGGAGTTTCGCCTACATCCTCCGAGGCATACAACCACAAGGTGGTAATACTAGTTATTGTGAGGTTTAATGAAGAGGCACTAGCATATGGAGGATTGAACCTGCCAAAATCATCTGTTACTGAGAAAGAAATGTAAAAAGAAATGTGTAGAGAAAAGAATACAGAAATAATTAAGTCTGGGGATTAGGGGAGAAATGCAGAAAATAAAATCATGCAGAACTACATAAATAAATCCATACATTTAAAAATAAATGCAAAAATAAATAAATAGATAGAAAACAAATGCAAAAATAAATAAATAAAAAACAAATGCAAAAATAATACATTTAAAAATTAAAAATAATACATACATAAATAAATAAAAGGGAAAATTAGAGTAAATAAATAAGGGAATTAATACAAAGAGAAATGAAGAAGCAAACTAAAACAGACATATCAATTTATTACACATTTTATTAATTAATTATTGGCTACATTTATTTTTAATATTATTTTTTCTATATTTAATGACATATTTATTTATTTATTGATTTTTAGATTTTGTCAGGTTCCGTCCTCCATACTAGCTGGGCCTTTTAGTCGTCTTTTTTAAGTGAATGTAGACATTAAAAATGACTGTTTTTTCTGTCGTGTCTCTCTACATGCTGGCTCGGATGTGTTTACAATTCCAAATCCAGTTTCATGCCTCCCATCACTGCAGCATTCATGTGATAGTTGTAGCTTTACGTGTCTGACCATGAATGTGTTTGTTTTTTGTCATTTCAGTATGTGACCCCGTCCTCGGTGATCATGGATCTATGGTGAGTTTATGCTGATCTATGTCCTGTATGTGCAGCTGTGTGTGATAATGTCTGTTGTTAGTACATATATTTTTAACAAGGACTCTTGTGCCTGTAATGTGTGTGGGAGGGTTTTAGTGCTCATCCTGGTGTTACAAGGCTCATTTCTCAGTGACAGATGGATTATTGTGATCTGACAGAACTACGTACACACAGTGACTCACTCTGCATGTGTATGTTGTGTATATATTACATTGTGCATTTTCAGGGATTAAGATCATGTTCTGTCCGTTAGAGCTCATCATGTAAAACCATGAAAACGAAGATCAGAGAAAACCTGAGCCCACTCATTTTTGTGTGTAGACGAACACTATTTGTGTGTTTTCATGTGTTGTGTGACTCTAACCTGTGTGTTTGTTCCTCAGTACGTTCCTCAGAATCTTTACCCGGTCTATAAGAATAAGGTGGTTCCTGTTGCTGACATTATAACTCCTAACCAGTTTGAGGCTGAGTGAGTACAAGTGTCTTTTTTTATTTCATATTTGCAGTTTTGTTATACATCTCTCTAATTGTCTTCGTTTTCAAGATACTCAGTTTAAATTACCTGCAGCTCAGTGAGTGACTGTGTGAGGAGCAGAGAAACACCATCTTTATGTAACACCACTCATGCATTGTTATCTAATACCTGCATTTTGTGGCTTTTGGGAAAGAATTAACCAAAAATTCCTGCTAGCTCACCTCTAATCTTTCTTGTTTTACCCTTTTTAAAGGGAGTCAAGACAGAATCCAAATCAGAAATTGCTTGTTAACTGTGACACTTGTGGCCGTTAAGTCAACGACAGCCACGTTTTTGTTGGCTCCTTTTTCAACTTAATTGCTGCATTTATGAAAAACGGTAACATTAAGCCACAGTTTAAAAGATACCTGCTCATTTATCTCTTTACAGTAGCTTCACTGTGAAGTTACTCCACCTAGTGGTGTTACTATATGTCTGCAGGATCACATTGAAGGTTTTTCTGTTCACTAAAGACTCACTTGACTTTGTGGATTCTTACCCTTTTTGTTGCACTCGTGTGTTCCAGTAACCAGTATGAGAATAATTATATGTTTCAAGCTTTGAATAATGAGTCTTCTTTTGGACTTTCTCTTAAATGTGAATGTTTGTTTTTTCTATTTGATAACTTCATTTTCAGTGTTTCTGTTACGGTGCTACTGACACATTTGTTTGCTTGCGTTGTAGATTATTGACGGGGAAAAACATCAGCACAGAGAAAGACGCTGTAGAGGTAATCATCATAGCCAGATTTATACAACAGCTTATTTCTAAAAACGTTTCAAAATGTATTTTTTTTATGGCTGTTAACATTAAAATATATATTCCCTCTGTAAAAACCTTTGACTCTAATATGTCAACAAAATGAAACAATCATTTTGAACCTGGCTTTATCCAATTATTTTTAGTTATTTTTTTTTTACCCTGGGGTGTCTCCTGTTAAACGCTTACTACTGACTAAATCCAGCCCCAGTATCTCACTCACTGACTGTCTGTAGGTAATGGACCTTCTCCACGCTATGGGCCCAGACACAGTGGTCATCACCTCCTCTGATCTGCCCTCCAGACTGGGAGACCGCTTCCTCGTGTCGCTGGGCAGCCAGCGCAAGGGTACGTGACATGTGAATGTGAAGTCTGTATGTATATATTATTGAGACGAGCCAATCAAAGTTAACCCTTCAACATGCTGTCATGTCTTTGCTGTGTTCTTTCAGTTCGTCCCGACGGCAGCAGGACAACACAGAGAGTTCGAATAGAAGTCCCCAAAGTGGACGCCGTCTTCGTAGGAACTGGAGATTTGTTTGCTGCTATGCTTCTAGCGTGGACACACCACTACCCTAATGACCTAAAGGTACGAAAACAGCCACACTGAGCAGACCACACACATTTAAAATTATCGACGACAGGACATAATAATAATAATAATGACTTTATTTTCACTCTTCTCTCTCTCTCTCTCGCGCTCTCTCGCTCTCTTTCTCAGATGGCCTGTGAGAAGACGTTTTCAGTGATGCACCATGTTATCCAGAGGACCATTTCGTATGCTCACGGTAAGAAAAGTAGGGCTCATTATCAGCGCCTAAAGCTTTGATCAACAATCGAGATAAAATCAATATTCTGTTACATTTTAATCGTGCATTTGATGCCAAATGTTTAGTTTAATTGGTTGCAATATTGGTTAAAAACAGATACGCTTCCATTTTATTACATCTAACACTCTACACAGACTTTGTGACACAGGCATGTCTTTTTTACGCTCTTAATATACATATTTATATATATATTTCCCCTCTGGTGCGTTTAGTGAAGCATAATCTTCACGGACAACCATTCAAATCACACAAATGTATAAAGTATATCAACCTTGATTGATCAGTTTCTCTCTGAGCTTTTCCAGTTTCTCTATCACACCTTATTTCCAGGCAGGGAATTAAAAATCAAAGAATCAATATGTAAAAACTCAGTTTTCATCCTGTATACTCGTCATGGAGCCTCCTTGAAATCTATTTTTGTCCAAAGCACCTAATAGAAGAAGTCTCGTAACTCATCAGACCAGCTCTTCACATGTCAACCTGCGCTACCTGTAGGAAAGGAGCAGCAGATACAGATGTAGGGTGCTTCTCAAAGTCAACGATGCTTCTTTGTAGGACGGGTCCTTCCGAGTCAGGTCCTACAGAGCCTGAAAAAAACATTATAACTTAATAACAGCTATTTTAATGCTTAAAAACAGCTTTTTAGCCGGTAAAGGATGATAACCATGGATGTATTAACACTGGCGACAGGCGACTCTAAGCGGCACTCCCGCTTTAAATGGAAGTGAGAACACAAAATGACGCAATGCGTAAGCACCCTAGTTCAGGCAAAGAATAAGCTGAATTGGTTTTGCACAGCATGTCCAAACTATTTTTACATTTAAACCTTCCGTAATGTTAATCTTTATTCGTGTCTGCATTCCCGTCTGCCCACCCCCCCCCTACCTACCCATCCATCCACCCCTGTGTCTCTCAGAGTTAGCAGGTCCTGGTCGGAGGCCCAGTCCGCCCCAGCTGGAGCTGAGGATGGTTCAAAGTAAAGCTGACATAGAAGACCCTGCTCTAGTTACGGAGGCCACGGTCATATCCTAACATTACCCACCCCATAAGACTCATACTAACCTCGTCCTCTCCACCCATAAATCTCTCAAATCCAGTATCTCGGTGAAATCTCTCATCACTGTAAACCTTGACCGTCATTTACAAACTTCAACACCTCATTATCCAGACTCCTTAAAAAAACCCTTAGTATTGTAACCCCTGTAGTCCTTAAACCCTTTACCCCTTTAAGTCCTCAGTGTCCTGAACCCTTAACCCTGTTTGGAACTAGAGCCATGGATAGACAGAGAGTTTGGTCAGGTTGGACTGTTCTCTATAACGGGATATGTGAGTGGACTGCTCAGCTGCTTTTTAGAAAGCTGTAGGTTTGAGTGTCCACAAGCATAACTCATCACATGCCGTATATAAAATACATACTAAGACAAAATATGGGGGTGATAAACCCTGAGTACCCATTCAAGGTTCAGTCCTCAGCACGATATAGAGGAATTGTTTTGGAGTTGTTAAAAGTCAGATTTGGATTTGGTGATGTCATATTTGTTATAGCATTTGTTATATGCTCTGTTACCCGTCTGTAACCACTCAACAGTGATGTCAACGTGTCCTCACGCTTCCTGGAGTACACATTTACGTTAATTCAGTGAGGTGAGAAATTAAACCACTGATGCTGCGTTAACACCAAACGCGAAGCAAACTTCACGTGGTGTGATTACATACCGAGAAGTCAATGCAAAGAGACGAATAGACACAATTTTGCACCGGGCGACACAAATAGAAATATTTCAACGAGAAATTTTCATGACGCTGTCGTTGTGTCGTGCAAGCCTATCAGCGTTGAGATTCTCCTTCTGTCGTCACTGACGACCTGACGACCTGATGTCCTCTCCGGCGTGTCTAGCACGAGTAATGCAAGGCAAAAAATTTGCTTTGCATTTGGTGTGAACGCAGCAATAGAGGTTCTAATGTATCAGGAACAGTTTGTTGTTCAATTCAGAAACAAAACATTAACCCAAAACTCGAAACTTGATCCGAATTGATTCCAGCTGCTGAACGTTCTCCAAAACTCTACCTCTAAATTATCAAATCTAAACTTGCCTACTTTATTGCTCTATTACTGCCACTCCAACTCCAACTCAACGTATATTTCTGACAGACTTGCACTCTAGCTGATGTCCTCCGCACCAGTTGCCAAGTAGCAGGATCGCAGCGCTAACATTGGTAGCACTGTAAAGGCCTTTTACACACCGGGGGGGCGTGACGAATACACGATACAAAAATGTGGAGTTCTCGCCTGCAAATATTATATGTCTAGGGCTTTTATTGTGAAAGGTAAGAACGGAAGGAGGTTGAAAGGAGTAATCAAATTTGCTGTATTGGTTCGGACTACGGAGCCTCCGTGTTGTTGTTGTTTCATAAATATAGACGCAACTCAACCCGTTCAGCACAACGTCTTTATTTGTTGTGTGAAAGCTCAGAAAAATCAACCTCAAGAAAAAAAAAATGACGTTGCTTTTTTGCTGCGTATTATTCCTGTTCTGTGTGAAAGTATTCAGTTCCAAAAATCTATATTGACGTGTGAAATAAACGCCCTCGGTGTGTAACGTCCTTTTAGACTATACTGATGAAACCCTGTTTATCGATGGCTCTGCCCACCACTATCTCCACCCCCTCCCCCGTCTTACAGCAGTGATGTAATGGTGACCAAGTCTAACCCCATGAGACCCCTTGAAAATATAACAAAGGAAAAAAAAATACGCACAATGTATAGTTGATGTATAGATGTTGTACTATAACTGTATTGGACCATCTGTATGATATCTTCTATCTGATCTGTCTATTGGACCATTGTGTTGATGCTACTGTACTATAGACCACACACGCACTACAATATCACCCAAACCAGAGACATGTGGGCTGGTTCTGGCACTCCCGGAGGCTCCAGCGGCTCCGGTCGTTGTCTCTCGTTAGTAATAGGTTACTGTCTAATAGTATATAGTATATATAGTCTTTAATCTCAACACAACATAAAGAAAAAAAAAGGACAACCTGAGCTGTCTGAGCCATCCCCCGGCCGGTTTTACTTGTGCCAACCAGACCAATCAAAAACCGGCTACCTCGGTGCCAGAACCAACCCACATCATCGCCGGGCGGTTCCCGGCCCAGCTCTGGCCCAGAACCCTATATCTGAGAGTTGTGCCACTGAATTAACTGGAGGCCTCGACAAGTTGTAAAAGGAGACCCTCCTCGCCTCAGCAGGAGACTCGTCCAGTAGCAGCTCTGTAGATGTCTGTTGTAGAAATTGTCTTTTTAGTCCACGTCACACTCCACTGTGGTCTCAACAACAGGAATAATGCCAGTAGGTCTGATTTTAATATGATGCACAGGGTGCAACGTTAATGTTTTTTCTTGCCCAAAGTCAATTTTTGACTTGCCCCTATACAAATTGTTTTATTTATTAATTAGAGGTTATCAAATAACAGACACCAAAGTTAATTGTCATGTTTAATCTAGATTTAAGTAAATTAATCTGGCGTTTAGCCCACATCCTCTAACGCAACCCAACTAAACTCCTGTTTCCAGGATTATTGAAGTGCTTGCTTGCGCTCCAGCTCATAAACTTTGTCTTTACCCGCCGACATTTTCTAGTGAGTGCTCGATCGGTACTTCACATGTGCAACTCTCAACAGAGGTGAGAAGAAAGTGATATGGCTCACTCTTTAGCTACTTCCATCATCAGCTCTGGAGAAAAACTATGTGTTTAATTTATTTTTACCACTTGCCCGACGGGGAATTTGACTTGCATCGGGCAATCCTTATTGTTTAACCCTGATACCAGGAGTTAATCATATTAATAACTTTTAAAGAGATCTGCAGTGCTATCTGTGGTAAACTGGTGTTTGAAATGACTGTTGCCCTTTTAGCAAAGCCTAGAATATCTGTGATCTAATCTGTTTTGTTCTTAAACTAACAATTGTTTTTATTATTGTTTGGGTTTTTTTGTTTATAAAGTGACATAAATGTGTGACTATTTCCCAAAGCCCAAGGTAACAAAAAGATATTCAAGAGATATTCAACAGCGATATAAACCTGTTCTCATGCTCAACTCCACAAATACTGCCAGTATTACAGTACTACAGTAATACAGTATGCGACATACCCGGTTTTCAACTAACTCCAATGTAAACCCAACCGCGGCGTTATTCAACGGTCAGAGCAAGCGACGTGGTATTAATAGCGTGAGAGTCTGTTCAGGGCGGGCAGGAGGGGAGGTTGATGGGTCGACAAACACAAGACTTTCAACCCGGAGACCGCTGTTCGTGTCCCGTGTGAAACTAAATGTCACGTTGACTTATTTTGTCACGTCAGTCTTAAGTCACGTGACTCTGCGGTATCGTCAGTCCTGTGAGTCATTTGAGTCGCTAGTCAGTGAAGTTAACGTCAACCACGACTGTTTCCTAACCCTACCTAAGTGGTTGTGTTTCCTAAAGCTAACTTCCTGTGAAAACGGAAGTTTATTTTGAAAGGACACTATGCATGTAAAAAGCGTATATAGATACGCTGTCCCTGACATGTCCAAAACTAATGCTAGTGTGGAACCTAAAGCGCCGAGGGGCACTGACCAAGTGGCGGTATTTGACGAGTTGGGAGTGAGAATGTGTTGCCCCAGTTTGTGATACACCCTAAAACCTTTTAATTACTACTATAACTAAAGTTTTGATTTCCGAAAATCAAATCTTTGCTGGCTCACTCAGCTATTAGACAAGCTAACGTAACTTGCTACCATGAAACAATAATTCTGTCAGGGTTGCTGGCTGATTTTATGATATAAAAGTCAATCTAAATTCTTCAATTATGATCTTAATGATGCTGCTTGTGGTTTAATTAATAATTAATTCTAAATGGCCACCATGGCATCGAGTCTATTTGTCGAGCATTACAGTATCCTGTTTTCCACAGTGGAGTGTGAATGAAAGAGGTGACATGCGACAGTGGTCATGAGCCGGTTTCAAACCAGTGATGTCGCACGAACTTGGCATGTGCCTTAAGCCCGCTGAGCTCCCAGGGCGCCACAGGAGATTTTAATGAGATTTTAACTCTTTTAAGTTACCTCAGAATCTGTTATTTCCCCCTCGTTGCTTCCTGATTTTAATGTTCAGTAAACAGCTTAACTTTTAAAAAGCTAACTTTGCTTTACAGTTTTGGAAAGTGTAAACCAAATAACCGGAGGCTTTAAAAAAAAAAAAAAAAAAAAAAAAAAAAATCCAGATGTGGTCAGTGTCCCACCTGAGCTGGATGTAAGGTTCTGGGCAGACCAGTGTAATTCTGTACTGCTGTTGTTTCTCTATGGACTGTACTGTGATACTGCCTTAGGAACCTAACATCATAACACCACATTACTGCTCACTGAGGGAGAGGAGGGGGGAGGAAGGAAACATGAGATGTCTTAAAGGGGACATATCATGCTCATTTCCAGCTTTTAGGTTTCTACTAGAACATGTTTACATGCTTTAATGTTCAAAAAACACATTATTTTTCTCCTCCTGTCTGTCTGAATATAGCTGTATTCACCCTCTCTCTCAAATGCTCCGTTTTAGCGCCTGTCTCTTTAAGAAGCCCAGTCTGCTCTGATTGGCTAGCGGTTTATTTAAATGAGTCTGCATGTGACATAGGAAGGGGAGCCAGATCTGGTTGACTTGTTGAATCACATGTTTTCTGATGTAGGCAGCATACAAAAAACTGACTGGGTTGTCTTATTTCACGGTTCGTCGGTTGGCAGGCACTCCAGATACCCAAATGTAAAATTTCATGATATGTCCCCTTTAAATGTTTTGACCGCAAATTTCTGTTCTACAGTGCGCCTGAAATGAGGAAGAATTGAGATTGCATCATTGAATCTATAAAAAAATGTGAAAAAAATAGGGCTACAAATAATGATGATTTTCATTATTAATTTAATAGAATTAACCAAGTAATCATTTGGTTTATTTCCCTCAAATTGTTTTCCCAAAGATATTCAATTTGCAATGATATAAAACAGAGAAAAGCAGCAAAGCCTGATTAATGATTTAAAGGGCCAGTGTGTAGGATTTCTATTTGCCGAAATGGAATATAATATTAATAACTATGTTTTCATTAGTGTATAATCACCTGAAACTAAGAATCGTTGTGTTTTTGTTACCTTAGAATGAGCCGTTTATATCGACATAGGGAGCTGGTCCTCTTCATAAGCCAGGTTTCAACCCAAAGTTCCTGGGACTTTTTAGTTTCTAGAACTACTTTTCAAGGAACTAAAAGATTCCTTCAGCCCATCATCGTCTGCGTTTCCACTGCGCTCTAAAGACCTGCGAAGATTAGGCAAATTAGTCTGCTGACGTATGAAAAAGCAACATGACGAGATGTGGGCTGCTGGAAAAAACTAAACATTAGGTTTCGTCTCACTCCGACGACGACAATTACTGCTGCATATATTTTTACTGATGCGCGTTGGTTGTAATGAATGAAATGAAACTAAGAGCGTTTGTCTCCACAGTAAATCATCTGGTGAGTGTTGGATGGTTATTTATTTGTGCTTTAGAACGTAACCGCTGTGAAACAATCAGAAAATGACTTTTTTCTGTCATTCACAGCACCACCGTGCTTTCTTCTTCTTCTAACGTTACCGCTCTCCCTCTCAGCTCCTCACGCTATCTCTCTCTCTCTCTCTCTCTTTTTCTCTCTCTTTTTTTTAATGAGTCAGGAAGCCGACAGCAGAGCCTAACTTTACTTTTAATGTTATCAAACAAAGAGAAATGTTCTCCCCTCGTCCTAAAATACTAGCGTACCTCCTTGTTTATGAATGAAGCGGTACAGTTGAAGCCGTAGCAGTGTTGCTGTGTGTGTTTCACCAATCAGCGATGGTCATCCCTGCAAACGCCATCCTTAAAAGTTCCTTTACTTTCAGAAACTACTACCCCCCAACTAGGGCCTTTTTGGGGGGTTAAAGGTTCCCAGAAAATGTCCCTGGAACTAAATTTAGACCCTGGTCCCTGCGGTCCAAACACAAAGAGTTCCTCAAAAGGTTCTTAGTTACGGGGTAAAGTTCCTGCGGTGGAAATGCAGCTATAGAGTCCGCCAAACGGACAAACCAAACCACTGTAGTTCAGAGCGGAGTGGTATTCAGTTGGTTGCAGTCTGCAACCTCACCACTAGATGGCACTAAATCCTACACACTGGTCCTTTGAACAATAAGTAAGTAATTTTCTAAATGATTTATCATTTGAGCTCTGAAATTTGTTCTTTTGTTTTCTAGACTTTATCGACTCAAAGTTAATCTAAAAACATTTCTTGGACTAATAGTGGAGGGAAAAAACGCAGTCTCATTTTTTAAATTGCAAATGTTCATATGGATTTTTGTACTAGTGCAGTTCTATTGTGCCACTGTAGCGCTGATTGTCATATCAATAACAGACTGCTGTGTCAACCAGCTTCAAGCTCTGCTATAATCAACATGTGCACTATCCAACCCTCTGCTTCCTGCTAACAGACCAGTCAGCCGTACTATTGGGTCACAGTGTGTCTACCTGTTGTGTCCGTGTGTGTGTGTGAGAGTGTGTGTGTATATAAATGTCTTTTATGGTCACAGGGTTTTGTGTGTGTATGTGTGTGAAATGAAAGATGAAATCCCTGAAACTAACAAAGATGGAGGGTTCAAAAAAAGAAGAAGAAGAAGACAGGTGCATGAGGAGGGGAGGTGAGGTATGTTCAAGAGGACAATCATTCTGTGATGTTACGCATTGTTGCACGACTCCCTGTTCTCTCCTATCTGATAAACAAATGGAGGTTTTTGTTCTGGACTTGTTTAAAAAAGGGATCCAATCTTCAGCGTTTCCTTGATGCCTCACATCCCCTCTTCCTCCCCCTCCACCCATCCACATCCAATTATATCTGTCCTCCGCCTCCCTGCAGTGCCAGTCGTCGTGTCTATAGCGCTAGATTTGAAACCGTTTGTGTGTTAGATGGTGATACTGTACCCCGACTTCCCCCCTATCTCTCTGATAGATTGTCCCTGCTTTCCATGCTGCTCTCAAGCCGCCTCTATCTTGCTTGCCGTGTCTTTTGTGACTTAACTTCTCTGCTCTGCTGTTACCGACCCTGCTCCATCCTGCTTTCAGTAACCTCCATCCTCCATTCTAACTGCTGCTGTTGGCTTGTTTAACTTCACCGCATCTGATTTCCTCCACTAAACGTCTGGATTGAGTTGCACCAGCTCTTCGTAAATCTTTAAAGTTTGTGCAGAAAGCGAGTTTCAAACTTGTGATTTGCTAAATCGAGTTGCACCATAAGAGCTTCAGAAATGTCTTGGCTAGTTAAGACTTTAGTGTGTACGCTACATTTAGAATTATTTCACCTCTTTATCTCACCGTCAGACAGCCCTTTCTCATAGGGAACGGAAGCCGTTATCTATGCTCTCGTCAAAGCCACCAGACTCCATTGAAAAAAACAGTAATTTTACCTCACAGAACACGGAGGTTGCTGGTCTACCGCTGCCTCGATCGGTTAGTTTGTTTGTGTTATTGTGTGACTTTGGTGAATCCAAACTAACCAAAGTTACACAATAATACAAAGAAACTAACCGACTTGTAAAATTGCAAGTTTTTCCAATGGAGTCTGGTTGCCGAGATGGATACAACGGCTTCAGTTCCCTGTTGCAAAGGGCTTGCGTAGATGGATACAACGTTTAATTTTCATTAGATATTTCTGAATTGTTTTTATCTGATCAAATCACACATACAAAGTCTTGATGAAGCGGATTAACTGAGTTTTATTGTTAAACTAAAAGAATAACTGTTTTAAACTACAAATATTTAACATTAATACTCAAGCCAACATAACCAACATTATTTGGTTATCATTTAGTCTAATGTTACTGGCATAACATTTTGTGAAATCTAATTTAATGTAGCAGCTTACATCATAAACAGCATTTTGAGCTCACTCAGTCCGTTAGCTAGTTCAGTTAGCTAACAGCTGGCAGCTACTGGGTGTAAATGTTTAGTGACAACAAATCTCTACGTAGCTTGTGTCCTGCAAACTGTTTTAATTCATTAAACACATTATGATAAGTAGGATATAAGTCTGAACTTACAAACAGCTGGTGCAACCATTAATGGTTGCTTTTGGGCCCGGTCAAGCAGGTTGATACACTGCTCTGTCTCTTTAAGGCACGGTCACACATGCGCCAAATTAACATTTCGCCACTTCCATTCTATGCGAGCGAAAGGCTGAAAAAACATTTGCTTCTGGTTGTGAAGCAAATTTTCATCTTCACATTTATGTGGAGTTCAACTTTGGTGAAATTTTAGGCGAATATCGCCTCGGCAGGTGATGGTCTACAAAAAAAAGAGCAACCCAAAATATTGGTTTGTTTCAGTAATCGTTGGTGTGATGTGATGACACATTTATACCTAACCATTGCAATCGACTAGATAGCACTGCCTGAAAGTATCTGGATCATGGAGTTTGCATCACTTTCTGAGCTAGGTCAAAATTCCTGTGGTGGAAATGAAGTGTGTATATATCAGCGTATATAGCAAACAGTTAGCCAACATACATATCCAGCAGAAACAGAACAGCGTGGGCCAGTATTTCCTCTCATTTTATAACCGGTTTGCTTCACCAACTCCTGAGAAAATGATGATGCTAAATATACAACTTCATTCTTCATCAGACACTTTTTAGGCTGAGCAGGAAACATTTAATCAGCTCGTGGGCTGAGAGCAGCTTCCTACGAGTTCATGTAAACTGGCTTTTATGTTCTTAAAACAATGAGCTCAGAGCGGCGGAGTTAGTTTTCAGCGGGATTGGCAGCTCTAGCCAACATTTCACATTAAAGGCATTTAATGTAATGTTGATGTAGAGTCTAAATTTAAACGCTTTAAAGGCGTGTGATTGGCTAAATTGTGTGATTGCTGCAACGAAAAGGTCAAACAAACCAGACTCTCCTCTCTGTTTGTCTGTAATTTAAATGGTTACCAGTGACCCAGCCCTCCCATGTGCTTGATGCTCACCAGTGTTCACGCTTTGCCCCCCCCCCATCACATCCCCCCCCCTCATCCCCATCCGTTTGGTTACGAAATGGCTGCCACTAAAAAACCCACAATGGTCCAACCGTCTTGTCTTCGACCGTGGTCCTCTCCTCTCCTCCTGACTGACAGTTTCGTCTCCGCCATCTTGTTTTTTCTGTTCTTGGTGGCCAAAAACAAAAACGAGGAAATGTAATAATCATTGTTTGGTAACTGTTTTTAGTGCTATGTTTTTGGAGCGTTACGAGTATTTTCTAACATGTTACAATAAAAGATTGTAGTGTACAAATTCACATTTATAAAATATATATATATATAGATATATATGAGAAATGTATGTTCTAATGCAATAAAGAGAGATTAAGAATTATGAACATTGGATCGATCTTATTATCATTATTTATATTATTTGACTTGTTTGTGTAAAGTCTTGGCTCCTTCCTGCTTAACATGAACTTTACGTGAGTATTTCCATTTTATGCAACTTTATACTTCTACTCCAATACATCAAAGAGACAAATTGATTGAACTTTACTTTACAGATTCAGATTAATACAAAATATAAATCAACTAATAAATGATAGTTATGATAGACATGAAGCAGCGTAGATGTCTCGCTCCACCACGCAGCAGCCGAGGCCGCCGCGAGGCGTCACCATGTCCCGGACGGCGTGCCACCTGTCGGTCTTTTCATCGTAGCGCTCCACGTCACAGATGGTGCTCTGATTGTTGAACCCTCCGACCACGTACAGCTGGTCCTCCAGCACCGCGATGCCAAAGCTGAACCGCGGGTTAATCATGGGATTCACCGCGCTCCACTGGTTCGATAGAGGGTCATAGGCGAGGACTCTGCACGTATGGGTGCCGTCTCTGTAGCCACCGACCTAAGACGGGAACATTTTAATGTATTACTTGAGAAATTATATATTTATTAATCATTATTATATGTTAGACCAATAATGCAAACCCAACCAAAACTAGAGAAAAAGAAAAATCCATCCAGTCTGCGTCAGAGTTTGTGAGTGTGTTGACGTCAATGTTTTGTGCTCCTCTTACTACATAGATTCGGTCTTTGTAGGCGACGGCCCGCGCCGAATTACACCCACTTTCCATCGGAGCGATCATCGTCCACTGGTTGGTTGGAGGGTCGTAGCACTCAGCAGTCGACAGAGGTTCTTCAAGGTTGAAACCACCGCAAAGGTACACCTGGGAAAGATATGATATCACAACATCAGTTATTGCTAGCCATACTACCAACATGAGGCGTTATCGGACCAGAATGTCTTTGTGCTACTATGTTAGCTTTTGTGCTACTGGGTTAGCCTGTGTGCTAACGTTACTGGGTTAGCCTGTCTGCTGTTAAGTTGCTCTTTAAGGTCCTCAGTTCCACCTACCTTGCCGTGTAGTGTTGCGATGCCGGCATTGCTCCTGCGTTCATGCATCGGTGCGATCAGAGTCCACTCTCTGGTGTCAGGCTGGTATCGCTCTGCAGTTTTGAGTTTCTCGTGTTCATTATCACAGCCTCCAATGGCATATATGCAGCCGTTCAGCGTGACCACGTTGACGTAACATCGGACTGCGCTCATTGGCGCCACCTCGTGCCATGTTTGGGTGATGAGGTCGAGCTTTTGTACACTTCTCAGATATTTAACACCATCAAAGCCTCCAATAATGTAGAGGAATCCGTTGAGGAAGACGCAACCGTGGAACGCTCGAGGAGCGTCCCCGATGTCTGCTCTCACCCAGCTGTCAGCTCGAACATCGTATAAATCGATCCTGTTGGTTGGAGAATTATCTTCCCAACCGCCGACAGCCAATATCACGGCCGAGGGCAGGCGTGTGCGGGTCAGCGGTCTCTCCAAATTGGAGTCTTGCAGGGTCTTCATGGCGTTGGTCACCATGGCAATGCACGGCGCACTACTCCTCACCAGAGCGTTCGTGCACACGGTGTCAATCAAGTACTGACTGGACATTAACAGCAGACGAACCTGGACAGAGACGACAGGGAGATTGTTAGAGATTCAAGGAGAATACTGACCATATCGAACTGGTCACCAGTTACTGATTGTTTAGGGCAAAACGAGACAACATACCTCCCTTCCAAACTCCCTGACTAGGCGCCAAAGTACCTGTACCTATAGTCGGTACAGTCTCCCAAAATTGGATTACCAGTACCTGAAAACTGCTGTTACCTTGCTCAGCAGCGTGGCCAGGTGACCCCGGCGTTCCTCAGGATCGTAGCAGATCCAGCTGAGGACGGCCTCAAACACGGCGCTCTCCCGCTTCACATTGAGCTCGTCCTTCTCGATTATATCTGTCAGCTGCTGCAAAGAGAGCTGCAGGAACTTCAGGGAGAATCCCACGGCCTCCTCAAAGTAATGCAGGATGTAGAGGTAGGCTTTACGCCTCAGCTCGCGACATCTGTGTAACTGAGCCTGCATACAGATGTGGAAGCAGTTCCTGAAGCTAAGACGCTGCTCCAGGAAGTCGCAGCAAGCTTTAACGATTCCCTTCACGGCGAAGCAGTCGGCTCCCGCCAACAGCTCCAGCACGTTCTCCTCCGTCACGGCGACAGAGCCGGTGTAGGCGTATTCCACGATGAGGGTCATTATGTTGGGTGATACCTGGGAGAAGTAGTAGACCTGCTGCTGCTCTGGTGTTGATGATTTACCGCAGAACAGATCACTGTGGGATCAGGAGTCAGAGGAACCAGTATTAAAACAAGAACTTCCTGTCATACTTCTACAACTTCTACTCAATTCAATTTAATAGACTTTATTGGCATGACGTGTTGCGATATGGAAAATTATAAAAAATAAATAAATAAATAATAAATAAATAAATGACTCGATAAATAAGTAAATGTCATTAAATGTAGCAAAAATAATATTAAAAATAAATGTAGTCATTAATTAATAGATAAAATGTGACATCAATTTCTAATTTAATTTGCTTCTTTATTTATTTATCTTTGTAATTAATCCCCTTATGTATTTACTCTTCTGTTTAATTTTTCCTTTTATTTATTCATTTATTTGTAAATTTTTTTCATTTTGTATTTATTCATTTTATTTATTTGTTTAATAAAAAAATATATCCAAAAATAAATACATTTAAAAATAAATATGTAAATAAATAAAAGGGAAAATTAAACAGAAGAGTAAATAAATAAGGAAATTCACTCAAAGATAAATAAATAAAGAAGCAAATTAAAACAGAAATATCAATTTATGTCACATGTTATGTAAGCTACCAAACTTCTTCAAAAACCATTTGCAAAGCTGATTTTCTTGCCCCTAAAACAATTGCTCCATAGCTCTACTAGTGCTCAAAACCTCCACAGGTACCTTCAAAACCTCTTAAAACCTTCTGCATTAGGTTAGATTAAATCACAATATCATGAAATGAAACAATTACAGAATCCACCAGCTCACCTGAAGTATGAGCTGCAGTTGCAGAGGATGATCTTGTGGACTTTAAACTCGACGCCATCGACTCTGATCAGGGCGTCGCACAGCTTTCCCTCCAGACGGATCTCGTTAATCATATCACCGAAGATGGCGCTCATCGTTCAAATGTTACTCCAGAGGTTTGAGCTGCTGACAATGTCTTCTTTTTTTATGATCTAAAGTTAGTAAGCTACAATGACTTTCACCTGACAGATTGTTTTTATTTGAAAATCATGAAGCTCTCAGAAACACATTCTCTTGTTTACGTCGCTGTTGCTTTGTTCCCTTTTTAAAAAAAAAATGCTTCTGTGTTTTCTGCATTTTAACATCATGTTGATTTAAAAAATGTCTGCACACATTACAACTTGTGGATTTGGATAAATATCAGGAATTTCCACTAATTAGTTAGATTCAATTGTGTTCTGAGAGAAAACTAGACTTCTGCACCTCCTCATGGCTCTGACGGGAGACTTTGACCAATTACAGGTCATTTCAGAGAGAGAGAGCGTTCCTATTGGCTGTCCATTCAACGGAGGCAGCTGTCAATCACTCGCGAACTCCGATCAAACTAACGGTCAAACTAGGCAGCGCTGATCAGATATGAATTCATATTCGGTTACTGTAATGACTATTTGTCTCCTCAAATGTTTTCAGAAACATCTTGTAGTGTACTGTTTAGCTGTAAAATGAGAAAGTTTGTGACCCGGCAACCATGTTGAGATCTGTTGAGGAAATACCAAGCACCGCCCACCAGCCGGAGCAAACAGAACACTACAAGATGTTTCTGAAAACATTTGAGGAGAGAAATAGGCATTACAGTACTTATCTATATCTATACATCTATATATAGATATATATAGATATAGATATATATCTATATATAAAAAATATATCTATATAAATATATCTATATGTATATATATGTATATATTTATTTATATTATGTATATATTTATTTAGACATATATGTATATATTTATTTATATATATATATTAATGTATTTATATATATATATATTCATTTATTTATATATATATATATATATAAAAATAAAGAAATATATATATATATAAATAAATAAAAAATAATATATATATATATATATATATAAATAAATATATACATAATATAAATAAATATATAGTAGTAGTAGTATTATAACTGTATTGTGAAATGTCTCCTCCAGGTTTCCGTAGAAAGTCGCTGTTTTGTTTTGTTGACATTTTTTTCTCTCATCAGCTGACAGCCTGCTAGCTGCTCAGCTAGCTTAGCTTAGCAAAAACAAACCGTCAGCATGACATTATCCTGCCAACTCTCTCTGTCAGCTCTCACAACCTGCAGACACTTCACCTTCACACACTGCTAGACAACCAGCAGCAGCAGCAGCATCAGTCTCCTGATGGAGCTCATCCTCTAACCTGCTGTCTGTCCACAGGAAGACAACGGTAGCTAGTTAGCTACAGCTAGCCAGCCTGCAGAGCTAACAGGCTACACTAGCAGATGTAAAGAGCACCATGGAGGGGATTCTGTACAAATGGACCAACTACATGACAGGTGAGTCCTCTGTCTGTCTGTCTACCTGTCTGTCTGACTGTCTGTCTGTCTGTCTAACAGCTGCTTTAGCTACCTGTCTGTCTGACCAGCTGTGATGAATGATGGTGTTTGTGTTAGCTAACATCCTCCTTTAACAGTCTAACCTCGCAGCTAACAGTGCTAATATTAGTATTATAAGACAAATGCCAGCTGCACCACTGCTGTCATTTAATAGTAGTTTGTTGTTATTTAGTCAGTTATTTATACTGAACACTAATAGCTCTTTATCAGCATCAAACAGACGCATTATATCACTCCACTGCTGTTTATTTCAACATATATTTAACCTGCAGCTGTTGCTAATGCCAGTATTCACTATGCATTACAGAAATAAACAACCCACTGTAAACAGGGACTATTTGACCTTAATGATGGCAGCACAGCAGGTCTATAAATAATAATGGTAGAGGACAAATTATACACTGCTTGTGACTGTAATGTCAGCAACAGTCTGATCTGTATGAAGTGAAAACTCTAAAAACTTTTATTGCACTCAACTGTGTTATATGATCAGTTGTAAACATGCACTAAAATTGCAAAAATAAATGTAGCCATTAATTAATTGATTAATTGTGACTTAAATTGATATTTGTCTTTTAATTAGCGTTTGTATTAATTCCCTTATTTATTTATTTACTCTTCTGTTTAAGTGTCCCTTTTATTTATTTATGTATTTATTTAGATTATTTAGATTATGTTTTTAAATAATAATAAATGTATTCATTTTTAAATGTAATCATTTATGCATTTATTTATTTACTATTTGACCTTAATGATGGCAGCACAGCATGTCTATAAATAATAGTGGTAGAGGACAAAATATACACTGCTTGTGACTGTAATGTCAGCACACTGTCTGTATGTGAACAGTCTGAT
>CAKAKR010005652.1:0-62263 GCA_916700685.1 Adelosebastes latens
GGGCAAGTCATAGTCAAGTCAGCACACTGACACACTGACAGCTGTTGTTGCCTGTTGGGCTTGAGTTTGCCATGTTATGATTTGAGCATATTTTTATGTTAAATGCAGTACCTGAGAGGGTTTCTGGACAATATTTGTCATTGTTTTGTGTTGTTAATTGATTTCCAATAATAAATATATACATTTATTTGCATAAAGCAGCATATTTGTCCACTCCCTTGTTGATAAGAGTATTAAATACTTGAGAAATCTCCCTTTAAGGTACATTTTGAACAGATAAAGAATGTATGGTTAATTTGCGATTCAATATTTTAATCGATTGACAGCCCTAGTAATAATAAAATAATTCAATATCAAAATATCAAAAGCTGAAAGTGTTTTTATACTCTGAGAAGAGGGGGTATGTAGTTCTAGACAGTGGTGGAAGAAGTACTCATATCTATTACTTTTTAAAAATAGCAATACCACAGTGTAGAAATACTGTTACAAGTGAAAGTCATGCATTTAAAACTTTATTTAAGTTAAAGTACAAAAATACTTGCATCAAAACATACTTAAAGTACCAAAAGTAAAAGTACTCATTATGCAGAATGGCCCATATGAGAATAAATGTTTATTATATTATTGGAGCAGGTAAAGGTGGAGATAATTTTAACAATTTAATATACTGCTGGGAGGCCTAGCTATAACAATACATCATAATTAATTAGCTGATTTATGTTTTGTATTAATGATCTAAATCTGCAAGGTAACTAAAGATTTAAAATTATACTTGAGTAAATGTACTTAGTTACATTCCACCTCTGGTTCTAGAGGTTTAAAGGTTTCAGTAGTTTGTGAGTATAAGAGAGTTGATGTGTGTGTGTGTTTGTTCTGCAGCTCTTCGGTCGCGTATATTACAACTGGAATTTGGAACTACACTTTGACCATGACGGCCTACACTAACGCCCGCCGCACACACATTGTGAATAAGGACACCCGCCTCCACCTGAACCAGAAGGTCTGGTTTGAGCTGAAGGCAGACGGCCTGAATGATAAAATGGTTAATCTGGTGACCCACTCCTGCTTTGCAACCAACGATCCATCACCCGATTCATCTCTGACATACAACCTCATCATGAACGGGTGAGAGACACACAGAGGTGTTAACCCCGTCTGTTGAAGTGGAGTTTCCAGTTTCCTGACGTTGCTGTTAGCTGGTTCTGGCTCACGGCACAATATATTATATATCACTGTCATGTCTGTACAGTAAATATGAAGCTACTTCCAGCAGCCAGTTAGCTTAGCTTAGCACAAAGACTGGAAACAGGGGGAAACAGCTAGCCTGGCTTTGTCCAAAGGAAACACAATCCACCTGCCAGCACCTCTAAAGCTCACTAATTAACTCGCTGTATGTTGTTTGTTTAATCCGAACAAAAATAGAACTGTAAAAACAACAAATAATGCGTTTTACTTGGGGCTATGTGTTGGACTATGACTTGGTCGGGACCAGTAATTCCCTGAATTCTCCATTGGTTACCCAGATGGACAAACCAGAGCTTAAGGGAGAGTGGTTATTGGACTGACATTCATCAGTTGGACACAAACACAGACTCCAATAGGATGAAGATGTTGCTCTGTATCTGCAGGATGTAAAAGTATGCAACTTTTGGCCACCATGTTGGGCATATCAACTTAATGAAACACCACTTATTCCCTTTTTTCATTATATTTATGGTTTTACCTGCCTAACTAAAGTCAAAAGACACGGTCCTGATTGGTTCACACAGCCGACTATACATTTCTCAAAGCTGGGAACACATGTTCACATTTATGAGGAGGTCTTTAGGCCCGACAACACACACACACACACACACACACACACACACACACACACACACACACCACTTATATCAGATTAAAAAGACCATCTTTGGCACCAAGTTACCTGCGGCGTTAATTAGCAACTAGCTCAACTATAGTTTACTGTGTGTTGCAGCAGTACATTAGCAAGAACGTATATTGCTAAGAAATGAAAGTCAATTGTTCGTTCCATTGCAACATCAGCGCCCAGCAGCAAAGCTACCCCTCCGCCATTTTGAACTGAACGTGACTACCGGACGCCAGTAAAGCGTCCGTCTACAAAGAGCCGTATAAAAGTATAACTAAATTATTTGTATTCTCTTGTCATAATTTTAATGTCTCTACTGAAATGGCCTGTGTTGAACAATGGAAATATTATAAATATGCATACTATTATAACAATTTACTTACTTACTTTTTTTGCCCGGTTGCTTCCCAGAGGAGCATAAAGTGAGCAATGGACATAAATGGAAGTTAGATTTTGAGACAATCTCAATCTTGGTCTTGTCAAGACCTCCAAAATTGACGTACGATAGACCACAGACAGTTGTGTCCTGTGCTTTTGCCCTGCGTGTTAGTAAATAGCCTACAACTACATTAAATTCTGTTTATGTTTTTCTACTAGCACTACTAGCTACTGGCCGATAGCCGGTTGTTTGGGAACAGAGACGTTAATACATCCACCACATACAGGCTTACAGCATACAGCCCATGGGTGTATTATACTATAATAAAAGTGATGAATTACAGCCAATATATCCATTATTCTGTATACAGTATACAGCTAGAAGGAAGACGGTAGAACCAGATATATCATATGAGTGAGCAGGGCGGTGCAGTCCTGTGAGTCTGATTCAAGTTCAAAGCAACAAATGAGAGAGTTTGCTCCGGCTGGTGGGCGGTGCTTGGTATTTCCTCAACTGATCTCAACATGGCTGCCGGGTAACAAACTTTCTTATTTTACAGCTAAACAGTACACTACAAGATGTTTTTGAAAACCTTTGAGGCGAGAAATAGGCATTACAGTAACATAATATTGATTCATATTTGATCAGCGCTGCCTAGTTTGACCGTTTGATCGGAGTTTGCGAGTGATTGACAGCTGCTCAGAGACGGCAAGACTCCAGCTCGGCTCTGATTGGTTGTTTTCCTCCGGTCTGTGAGATGCCATTAGGAGCAACGGAGGACACCAGAGGCACATGATTTTTTTTCAGATTACCTGTCTCATGCACTACTGTCAGGATATAGTGACCGTTAAAAATATATATATTTTTTTTATCATATTTGGTCCAATCTGCCTACCTAATAGATCTGAATCTGTACTGCCGGTTTTTGGAGGAAGCAGCTGGTGAAAAATAAAGTTGTTTACTAATGTAGTAATTTACAAGTGTTGAAAGCTAAGCCTAAATAGGTTACATTAGGGATCTACCTGGATTCAGGTTTCATGGGAGGATTTGATGCTGGATTCAGACTTGATAAATGCTATGGAACCTCAAACGACTGCAGCTGGTGACGCCGTGTGTGTTTTCCTGTTTCTGAACAGCTGTGGGAACGCTGCTGACAAAACCGTGGTGGTGGAGAGCAACGGACAGGGAACAGCCAACTACTTCTCCTTCAACATGTTCCAGTTCGCAGGGAAAAGTGGAGAGGTTTACCTGCACTGCAGACTGAACCTGTGTGCCAAAACGACCAAGACCTGTGTCCCGGTACGTTCACAAAACTACTCACACAGACACAAATACATGTAAGCTAACCCTTCATCCTGCAAGTGTTAAACCAAAGCATCAGTTTTCACATTTTTCAGGCTGGTGCTGTGCTTTCATTAACAATATCAGTCAGATTTTGGAACCTGGCTGCAGGGATCTGTTCCCATTCAGCCACAAGAGCAACACTGATGTTGGGTTACAAGGTCTAGCTCTCAGTTGGCGTTCATCCCAAAGGTGTTGGATGGGGTTGAGGTCAGGGATCTGTACGGACCAGTCAAGTTCTTCCACACCAAACTGGGAAAACCATTTCTTTATGGAGCTGGCTTTGTGTCATGTTGAAACAGTTTTTTTCCCCCCAACTACCACAAAGTTGGAAGCAAACTAAAATATTGTTGTATGCTGCATCATTAAAGAGGATCACCACCTAAATGAAGAATTCCAATATGTTATTTCCGTGGCCTAGAAAAGTTCAATCAATATTTGTGAACATGAGCAACTCTCTCTCAAAGCCAGAAACCAGAGAAGTAGGTCTCAAACTTGTGATGTCATACGGTATAAAGTCTGGAGCTGCTCCATAGACAATGAATGGGAAACTGATTTTATGGACCCATAGAATGTTTGTTTTCTTTTTTTTTTTTTACCAAAATGAGCTTTATTCTAGTGTAGTGTTGTTAATTGTGAAACAGAAAATGTTCCCATATACTCAGATCATTCCCCTGGGGGCTCTCCGTGTCATCTAGAATATCTCTTCCAGTTCATTGTCTATGGAGCAGTTCAGCACTTTATACACTATGACATCACAAGTTTGAGTTTTAGCCCTCTAGGTTTTGGATTTGGGAGAGTTGTTCATGTTTACTAATATTTTTTGGACTGTCTTAGACCATAGGAATAACATGTATGAATTTTGAAAATAGGTGTAGTTCCCCTTTAAAAATGTCCCTCCTCAGCATCTAAGAGGCACAAACAAGAAAAAAACAGACCCGAATCAAAAGTACACTAAAGTATGTGACTGGGATGAACAACCGACATCACTAGTGTGGCTAAAAACCTTAAAATTGTCATTGTTAATATTTTCTTTTGGCAGTTTCAGTCCACATATATCTGGATCAGAGTTGTTTCTAAAGAGTGGACTGACTGAACCCTAAAACTTCATCACTCTCTCTCTCTGTCTTTAACTTTAACCTATAGAGCTGCAGCCCGAACGCCAGGAAGCGCAGATCTGCCAGGTCTAAATACAGCTATGAAAACCCAGCCATCATCATCATGGCCTGGAGTACTTAGGTAAGACACATCTCTGACTAATGAGCACCAGTGAAGGTGCAGTCGCTCCATGTGTGAAAAATTTGCTTCACCTCCACTTCCACTGAAATGAAAAAAAACAAGGATTCATGGAAGTGAAGTTGCAAATTAAATTTTGCCATTTTTTGGGTTGATGACGAGTTCCTGTGTGGTAAATTCTGACCCATGAATTTCTGCGTACAACCAAGAAAAAAGTCTGACCAGAAAAAATCTTAACTGAAAGTCCATTTACTGGCTTTTTCTGGAGCTTTCACAGGAGAAACTGGGTATGGGTCAAAGAAGTCATCGACCAGGAGAAAGCTGGAGAACATTCACATCTGACGCCAGAGACCAAACTGTATATGAACAGAGACAGGGTTACCATCCCCCCTCATATACATCCACCTGTCATCATGTGGTAATGATACATGATAACAACTGAACCATATATAACAAATAAGCAAACATACACTGACGAAGACCATGAGATATGGTTAAAGCTCCGGACAAAGCTAGTAAGTGGACATTAAAAGGACTATTTTCAAAGGTCAAACATTTTAGAAGAATACATCCCATCCATCCCTGGCTGGGTCACCCCGGTGAGGGTGTCTCTTAGATTCTCTGATATAAGGTCACCAATTCAGGCAGCAACCGGGTCTGAAAAGTGAAGCCAATGCTGAAGTGCCTTAAACCTGCATTCTTTCTAATAGCCAGCAGGGGGCGACTCCTCTGGTTGCAAAAAGAATTCAGATTGTATAGAAGTCTATGAGAAAATGACCCTACTTCTCACTTGATTTATTACCTCAGTAAACATTGTAAACATGAGTTTATGGTCTCAATCGCTAGTTTCAAGGCTTCTTCAATACAGCATGATGTTCATTTAGTAAATTATGGTCCCATTTAGAGTCAAATAGACCATAAAGCAGGGGATGCTTTAGGGTGTGCTGTGATAACTTTCCAGGGTTGTCTCCTCAGGTCGTTTCCATGGTGACTCAGACTGGACGACAAGGCGTAGACCTCCAGAATGATTCCTGATGAAGAGTCTGGACGCCTGAATATCTTCGATTTTATGAACATCTTCTCCTGAAAAGATCAGCTCAGTTATGATTGTTGTGAAGCCACGTAGCACACAAAACTGTAATAACCAGGTTTGAGGGATTCATCACTTCCTCAGTGATTTAAAACATTCTACTAACCAAACAAGCTGCACAAACAAAAGAAATGAGAGTTTAAATGATAGTTATTCTGTGAAGGTTCAAATCTTGATATAGCAATTATGAGCAGACTGGAGAAGGTTTTTTGTTTCTTTTTACTTTTTACACTCCCTCTATAGGATCTCTCACAGTTTTGTCATTCTTATTGGGGCCTGAAATTTATTTTATTTACTGTAGCTTCTCTGCAATTTGCATTAGCGGATTAGAGAGGATTAGACTAAATTGCGAACTCTCACACACAATGAAGGCATTTGTTGAATTTGCATTAATTTCGGCGATACAAGATTGTGATTTCCTGGAGGGACTGATTCTACAATTCATACTTTCACTCTTCTAATACTACTATGGTGAAGGTTTCTTTTTTATTATTATAACCACTCTGTTACACATATACTATAGTCCAATCTTAAAGATGTAACACATATTAAAAGAATATCTTATTTGCTTTCCTTCCAAGGGTGATATGAGAAAATGCATTAGGTACGGACCTGGAGTTATGACATGATTAGCTTAGCTTAGCATAAAGTAGGGGCAGGCTGTGATATGTGTAATAAAATAATTATTCCACTATAGCAACTTATGACTGGAAGTTTTGGAATTTTCTATAGTAATAATAATGGTCCAAAATTATGTAAAACTGTATAGTTTTAGTCAAAAACCTTCAAATTTTCTTGGGTGAAGACCCCCAAACCTAGTACCTGTTATTCACTGTCACAATTCAGATTGTGTCTCTTGATCCGGCAGCATAATATGTAAGAGCATCCTGACTGTGACTAAAACTAGTTCACACACCATTGATTCAAGGCTAAGTCATCCTATAATATATTATACAGTGATGCTATCGGCTACAAATAACACAGGGAAGCACTTTAAGGATTAACACTAAACACACCACCTTAACCCTATAATGTTCTAGTTGGAGAATTAATGGTGTATAATAGACCAACTATTGGAAATACATAGCCCAAGTATAATAATATAACAATAAAATCACAGCTGATTATGACTGACACAGTATAACATGATTTCAAGCTCTGCATTAAAAAAATACATTTTACAAAAAGAGAAATGAAAGGTTTTAAAGCTCACTAATTAACAATGTTATATCTCATTTGTTTAATCTGTACACAAACTGAGCAACAAGTATAGTTCCAGCAAATAACTCCACCTAAAACCACAAACATCACTGTTTATGTACAGATTAAACAAACAATATACAACATGTTCATTAATGATCTTTAGAGGTGTTGCTTGGTGTATTTTTGACACAGTATATGTTTCCCCCTGCTTCCAGTGGTCGTGTCTAGAAGGTAACCCGCAAATTGCTAAATCAGATCTGAGATCTGCAAAAACGTGAGACTCGCTGCCCAACGACCTATCCTAACCTTAACTATTAGATGTCAATGCCTAACCTTAACCACCTCGCGAGAGTTTCCCCAATTTGCTGGTTCCCTTCTAGACACGACCGCTTCCAGTCTTTATGCTAAGCTAAGGTAAGCTAAGTTAACCATGTCCTGACTCCAGCGGACAATGTGAAGGACACACATCTGTACAACCTGACAACTCTTTATATTTGCCTTATTTTTCACAGACAGCAGCCTGGAGGCCTTAGTCAGCTTGTGACTGTGACAGGAAATCAGTTCAGCTTTGATCACTGAGCACATCAACATGCTTATGATTATTAACAGATTCCAGCTTAAAGGAACAGTTTCGGGGGATCTATTGGCAGAAGTGGAATATACTATTAATAAGTATGTTTTCTTAAGTGTATAATCACCGGAAAATAAGAATCGTTGTGTTTTCGTTAATGAGCCGTTTATATCTATACAGGGAGCGGGTCCACTTCACAGAGCCAGCCGCCATGTTTCTACAGTGGCCCAGAACGGTCAAACCACTGTGTTAACTTTTCCTGCTCGGGCCGGAGTCGATAACGTTACTTGCTCCGAAGTTAACCCCTGTCAATCCACTCAGTCTCCGGGAAACAAGACACGGAAAACCTCTGTTGATCATGAGGAGCTGCAGCATTTATTTCTGCAAAAACTGCAACTTCAACTGTACATTCACTTGATACTTTTCGTCGGCCACCGTAGCCGTCCTTCATGCTTGGCACATGGGAGAAGTTTCAAACTGCAGCCTCACCACTAGATGTTGCTAAATCCTACATACTGTTCCTTTAAGACTTTTGACTAACTGAGTTCAAACTGTGGCCTTGATAACATTGAGCTATGCTGTACTGCTGTATCACTTTTATTATGCTGTCCTTTCTATGCATGAAAAAAAAGAAAAGAAAAGAAATGGGGAACATGGGTAAAAGACAAACACGAGTTTGAGTCCTTTTATTGATTCATCAGTTCCTGACTTTAAAGTGCAAACAAGTGTGGTCAAAGCTCTTGATAGTTGACAGACCGAGTCGCTATAAGCACCATAGATGTGGGTCATACTAAGCCTACGGCATTGTAAAAGTGAAAGTGAAACTTAAGAGCAACACATTCTAACACGCCGTAAAACCGAATGAAACGTCACGTTTTGAACACAAACAAAAAAAGCTTCTTTAGGTTTAGGCAAAAACTAAATCTGTTTTAGGCAATAAAACTACATCTTTAGGTTTAGGCAATAAAACTACAACGTAGCACAACAACTACAAAAACACTTAGTTAAGTTTAGGGAAAACAGCGTGTTTTGGGTTAAAATGACTACGAACACAAAGACAACTACACATTTTGGTTTCACACAAGATGTGAACTCTGGTCTCCTGGATGAAAACCCTGTGTTTCACACTGTCTACAGCGCCTGACTTCAGCTTCTGCTCCTGTCATAATTACTATGGTCGCTAGAGGTCGCTGTCATTTTCTTTTAGACCTTCTAACGGTGATCTACCATGTGAATAGATAATAAAACCTACTAGTGGGTGTAGTAGGCCCCTATTGACCCACATCTACGGGGCTTATAGCGACTGATATCGCCTATTTAATGGCCTGAAAACAGTCTAATTGGATGGATAATGAAGCTGCTGCTGTGACCTTTGACCTTAAAGGGATACGATTTATAGTTGATGCAACGAGAGCCAATGCCCCCTTCGCTGCCTTTGCTCAGACCATGCCCATCTTCAAACTTGACTTTTATTTTGATCTCAACTACACACCTGTAAAGTTTCGTGACTGTCTTTCACAGTTGTGACGCTGTCGTGGTGACAAAAGCTGTCCACAGACAGACAGACAGACAGACAGACATCTGACAAAGTACTCCAAACCACCTCTGTGGTAGTTCCTGCTACAGTAGGTGTCTTTAGGACCACATTTTGCCATGATGACAATGAAAACAATACATGCTGTCACCGCTGGTAACAAAGAGAGGTGTATTGCAGCACAGACCTGACAATACTAACTGCAAAACACTGTCATTCATTTTTATGAGGAGGTGCAAGGGAGCTTTTATATATGCATTTCCTTTTTGTATAAATGAAAAGGAAATACATATTAAATTGTGAAGACAATGGAGTAGAAGCGCTGCTGGGTCTCTGTAGTAATCACATACAGGTGCTCTTTGGATCCTTCAGGTGTTTTGGGCTCATTCAGTCTTGTGAAGGGCTCATTGCATGGGTGGAAAAAAGTACAAAATGCAAGTCTCCCTCAAAAATAAACCAAGGCACACTGTAGTGTTTGAACAAAATCAAATATATACATACATATTAACTTGTGTATTGTATTTCACTCTATTCTTTGATTTCTTTTTATTTAGGCATTTTAAATCTTCTAAGGTGCGTTCAAAAACAGTTCACAAACATTTGCAATAAACACGACTTTCTCTCAATTTTTCCTGAACCATTTTTAATCATATGGTTGATACAGTTATCATTTCATCACAGCAGGCTTGCTAGATTTTTTTATTTGAATATAGATGATGAGGAGGGTCATTTTGTCAGCTGCATTATTTTTATTTAAAGGCGACATCTGGACAAAACACTTGATGCATCTAGTGTGTGGCGACTGTAAATGACCTGGAGATTGAAGAGTGGTTTTTCATACCAATTTACTTGTAATCCAGCAGCGTCTCTGGGACTCTATATTTAATGGTTTTCATAATCACACCTCTGGACTTGTCTTCCACCCCTCGTGGGTAAAGTGCTGCAGAGAAACATACCGATACAATTTAATGACCATTCAAAGACATCGCATTGGACTGGATTGCACTTAATAATAAAAACAAAATGATTTCAGCACAAAGCATTGATTTAAACTAGGGCTGTCAATCGATTAATATATTTAATCGCATGATTGTACATAGTTTATCGGGATTTATTGAAAATTAATCACATTGTTGTAATTAACAAAACAAAACTATGACAAATATTGTCCAGAAACCCTCACAGGTACTGCATTTAACATAAAAAAATATGCTCAAATCATAACATGGCAAACTGCAGCCCAACAGGCAACAACAGCTGTCAGTGTGTCAGTGTGCTGACTTGACTATAACTTGTCCCAAACTGCATGTGATTATCATAAAGTGGGCATGTCTGTAAAGGGGAGACTCGTGGGTACCCATAGAACCCATTTTCATTCATATATCTTGAGGTCAGAGGTCAAGGGACCCCTGTGGAAATGGCCACGCCAGTTTTTCCTCGTGAAAATTTAGCGTAAGTGTGGAGCGTTATTTAGCCTCCTTCACGACATGCTAGTATGACATAGTTGATACCATTGATTGATTCCTTAGGTTTCACATTATGCCAGTACATAAGCCCGCTACAACCTCTGAAAGATCGAATAGCAGCCGGGCCAATCGGATTTTAGGAGGTTAATTAAAAATCACAAGTTGCGTTAATGCCTTAAAGAAATTAGAACTAATCTGCGTTAACAAGTTATTATCTCTTTAACTTTGACAGCCCTAATCTAAAACAAACGCTCTGAATGATAAAACTTGGATTGTAGTGATCAGAGTCATCAGGCAGCAGGATTCACCTGAGCTCAAGATTCACAACAGCAGCTCTGTCCGAAATACAGGCTAACACTTTAGCACACAGTATGTCAGGTAATCACAGGTGAGTGGGATTAACGTAAAGGTGAAGAAATGAGAACTGAGAAAAGTACAGGCCTCCTGTGGGAAGATCGGTCGTTCTGTCAATCCAATTACAGTTTACTGCTGCTTCTACTGTTGTAATGTTGCAATAAGCGCAAATCAAACTATTCCTTTATGCAATCATCTTGAGCGTCAGTGTGACTTTGTTTGAGGTTGAAAGTTGACAAAACAAAACTCACAAAAAGGTCCATTTAGGAGCTGTGCTGGAGCTTTCCATTGTATTGTACCGTCTTCCTCAGCAGATGGATATGCCCAGTTGTCATGGAACATTTTCCACCATGGATGAGAAGTCTGTAAAGAGCTCAGAAAAAAAGTAAACTTGAACATGTAGGATTCCTTGACAGCTGGATGAAACTTGATCTACTGAGGAAGATCATGTGATACAATCAAAAGCTCCAGAACAGCTACTAAATGGACCCTGTGGTGAGATCAACAGTACATATTCACAGAGAAAAGATTTCCTTTCAGACGTACGAACGGATCTGAATCACCTCCAAAACAAGAATTTCACATTTAAACCCACTTTAACAATTTTTTTTTTCAAATCAAACCACACGGCTCATTCTTATTGCCAACAGAAATAGTCGATTAATTGATTAGTTGAATGGCAGAAGCAATTATCTGCAGCTATTCTGATGATCAATCGTTTTAAGTTTTTTTTTTTTTAAGGAAACATGCCCCAAACATTGTTCTTTTCCAATGTGAGGATTTGCTGCTTTACTGTTTCATATCACTGTAAACTGCTTATCTTTGGGTTTTGGGTTGTTGGTCGGAGGAAACAAGACGTGAAGACGTCACCTTGGGTTATGGAAAACTGTGATAGACATTTTTCACTATTTTCACTTTTGCTTATTTAGAGACATTTTTCCGATCTGCCCAAACTGTAATGCCAATAACCACATAGTAACATCCTGTGTGCTAAAGCATTAATATTCTCAGACAGAGCTTTATACATACAGATGATCTGGTATGTATAATATTGTCACATACAATATTTTAACAAAAAAACACAAAAACATTCATATTTCCATAGGCACCAGGATCCATATGGCACAATAAAATAATCTCAGCTCTGTGACGACAACAAACATTAAAATACATCAGAATTAAAACAAATGCAAAACAATTAAAAAATAACAGGAATCAACAGAATAAGGGTCTGAAATTAACCCTCAGCGGACGTCAAATGAAGGCAGACTGAGCTCTTTGTTACGTAGTTTAACACCTCAGCGGACGTGATTTCTATGACGAGTGTGAAACTTACTACAGAAAGATCCATTTATTGCTTTTAAATCATTCCTTGGTGATGCATTAACAGACACTCCAACATCTGATCTGATAAACGAGTCGGGCTGTTGTCAAATCTGAATTTTCCAAGTCCAGTTTGGTCCGATGACTTGAATGTCAGGCTGGTTGGGGAGAGGTGAAAGTGCATCTTTATTTTATTTTGTCATGTGCTTGTTGGGGCTGTCGCGGTGCAGTAATTTCAGCTGTTTTAGTAGGTATATTGTTTTTAAGTGACAAAGATGAGAGTTTTATATAATAACAATAATTAATAATTATAATTAAATACTTGCTTAGTGTTATATGCAGAACACACATGAAGGGAAGGCTGAAGCATGTAGGGAAAGAGATGGAACCGCCGGTCTATGTGTATTAATTAATCCTCCATTTTTGTTGTTCAGCACTTGTAGCCTATATGTAGGATGTGACGGTTGGTGTTTGTGGTATTTGTCCCACTCCTCCTCCATTGTGATTAGACAGCTGGGTAAAAAGTGACAGTGATGAGCGCAGCGTATTACCCAAAGTTGAACATTTTTCAACTCTTGGCAACCAGGAAAAAAAACACCAAACATGCAGCGCACATCGCAGAATAGCCACTCATCACAATGCTGCCATTTGTAGCATAGTGTAAATAGGTGGCGCTCCCATTGCAAAGAATTTAAAAAAGAAAAAATGTGAACGGTTGTGGCAGTTGTTTCATCCCCTGCGGTTGGCTTGTCAATAGCGTGGTATTGCAATATTGCGGTTATTGCGACAGTCCCAGTGTGCGTAGTCCCTGCTTTTTTCTTATCTATAGATATTTTTAGCTATAAGTTCAAAGATACTCAACATTATTATAGGTGTCTTTTCATCAATATATCTTACCATGAATTATAATAAATACTAGATTAGGCAAGGCCTCAACCCAGTTATACTACAGCCCTCAACTGAATCAGCTTCTGAGAAGCGTTGCATTCATTAACTCTGTTATCAGAATCTCAAAGAAGGATGCTGTGAAAAGCAAAATTTGAAGTTGGTCATTTGTTGCATTGCAAAAGATTTCTGGTCTCTAATCTGCGATGTACATTTGATTACTAATACGACGACTGTTCAATACACTCGCTGCAAGCAACTTTAAATTACCACATGACTGTAAAGTAGTAAAGTAAAACTAAAGGTGACGAAATGTTGACTGTGATGGATTTTCTTTCTGTAGCAAGTTTCAAGTCTCCGCAAGTTGATTTTCAGAGAAATCACTGAAACCTACGGCTGCCTCGACAGCAAGTCAAGTGTATATGATTTCAAGTTAATAGGCCAAAACATGCAAAAGCAGCAGTATGGGATACACACATATGTGGAATAATAAGGATTTATTGTGGTGCAAAGCAGCAAAGTCATAAAAATCTTAATGAAAAAATGTATTTCAGATTAATTTCAGACCCTAAATACAATCAGAGCTGAGCGGCTCGTCGCTGTGGATCCATGTTGCTCTGATCTGGGACAAGACAGACGTCTGACCAGTATCTCTGTCTTACAGGCTTTCACACCAAAAGTGCAAGTTTGACGTCGCGTAGAGCGAGGCCATTATTTCCAAAGGAGAGCGCAGCTGCACTAGCCATATTGGCACACGCTACCTTTACTTTCTGCCACGTTTAGCAGCCAAAGTCTTATTGACGTGAGGCAGAAGTTACAGTATGGTGCCGATGATTTCACTGTAGAGAAGAATGGAGGTAAAGTTCATTTTGTGCTCTGAATTCCAGCAGTTTTGTAATCTTCCTCTCAAGGAATGAGGATACCAGGTAAGAAGATCATTATTGGGATTGTTTACATAGCGTGAGTCAAGTTTCCATCCAAATGTAGCGCAAATTTTAACCAAATTTCATGAAAAACGGAAAAAGAAAATGCTAATTAAAGGACCAATATGTAATATATTTACTGTAATAAATCATAAAATGACCATGATATGTCATCAGAGATTAAGGAAACATGCTGAATTGGAATACTGGCTCCTCCGACCACAACGTTACAGCCAGTATGTTCTCCTTTGAAATTTTCATGCCGGTTCGGAACATCTGTTTTTGTTTTGGCTGGTGTGATCCCATCCTCTGCCCATTTCAACACCCCGTTGTCACATATGAAACAAATCAGCATGCAAACAGCCGTCTGCAGCCATGGAGGCAAGCCAACGAACTGGATCAACAGATATAACGTTAACGTTAGATTCTACCGACCTGAAAAGCCTCGGCACATCTCTCTGTGGTCCGTGTGCAGCTGGGTTATCAAGGCAGCGAGTATTTGAGACACAGCCGATGAAGTGATTCTGACTACTGCTGGCCAGAGGCTAAAATGGTCGTGTCTAGAAGGTAACCCTCACATTGCGAAAACATGCACTGCTATCAGTCCAGCCGATTAGACTGTTATTAAAAAGGCGTTATCAGTCGCTATAAGCCCCAAAGATGTGGGTCAATAGGGGCCTACTACACCCACTAGTAGGTTTTATCATCTATTCACATGGTAGATCACCAAAAGAAGGTATAAAAGAAGATGACAGTGACGTTTAGCGACCGTAGTAATTATGACAGGAGTAGAAGCAGAAGTGAGGTACTGTAGTATAGAAAGTGTGAAACTCCATAAGCGGTGGCGGTCGAGGAAACACAGGACTTTCACCCAGTAGACCGGAGTTCGCATCCCGTGTGAAACCAAAAATGTGTAGTTGTGTTTGTGTTCCTAGTCATTTTAACCCAAAACAAAATGTTTTTCCCTTAACTTAACTATGTGTGTTTTTTTTTTGCCTAAACCTAAAGAAACCTTTTTGTGTTGTTGTTAGAACGTGTTGCTTTTAAGTTTCACTTTTACAACGTAGTAGGTGTAGTAGGCCCGTAATGACCCACATCTATAGTGCTTATAGCGACTGATAAAACCTATTTAATGGCCTGATAACAGTCAAACCCACGGCTATAATGTTACTCATTTTAAATGCTAGCTGTCAGTTCTACATATTGTTCCTTTAATGTGCGTTTCCATCCACTACCGTTATATGAATATTAGGAATTGGGTGCATCAAGATTAACAGTTGGTGGCCACTAAACCACTGCAGAAGAGGGAAGAGACTGATGAACAGAGCGCCAGTCAAAAGTAAAATTGTGGAAAACCACGTAGAAATCATGCTGTAAAATATGACATTTGTGTTTGTTTCATGTATTAATTTGAGGAAGTGTCCTCATCGTTCCACACAGATCTGATGTTTTTGTCTCTTTAGTGGACGTTTAAATCACAGGCTTCATGTATGTCATGATTTATGTCTGTTTCCGTTGCACTTTGTCGTATTTTGTTTTTATCTATACACCAACTTTTCCACTTCAGCCAAGCGTAAAAACTTTTTTGAGATATATACTGTATATATTTTTCATTTTTTTTATGAGCTGCTCTTTATTTTGCGCTCTACCTTGTGCAAAATATTCGCTCTTGCATGTTTGGTCTGAAAAAGCTGTCAAGTTGTTCAGAATGAATCTACAACTGACCAATCCGGATGCCTCGTGCTCACAGAGCTCAACAGAACACAGTGGAGTTTCTTTATATGTTCTTCAGTGGGATGAACATCGCAGAGGATCCAGGTCACGGTTTTAACCACCGTCATCCCACTGCCTGAATCTCTAACTGATGAACTAATAGCACAAAATGCAGCAAAGTCAAACTAATCTCTCCCTCTGGTTCAGACCAAACAAAACCAGCAGCAGGTGTGATCCCATCTTGACTTTCAGACAGACGCACTGCAGCAAACATCCGTCTTATCAAGTCCTTTCTGTCTTTCAGTATTTTCTTAAAACAGGTGGAAACAAACCTGTGAGTTACGTTTTTCTTGTGTTTAATGCAGCGACCTGCCTTATTTTTCTTGTTTCAAGATGCAGACACATTTTTAGAAAATTCTACAAAAGAGAAGTTGATTTCTATTAAAATATTCTGCACTGGAAGGTTTTTTCCACTCGTTTTAAGAAAAGTATGTTTTTAGGAGATAATTATAGACAGAAATGACTTGATGGGTATTTTTTTTTGCGGTGCAGCTTCTATTGATGAGTCGTTCTTCATCACCGACGTCCTGCAGTGAGTCTCCATGGAGCCTGGGGGCTACATGTCATGAGATGATTTTAAAGAAGGAAAGCTGGAGTTTGGACCAGTTTCAGGACCAGTGCAGCGCCATGACAGTGTCCGAGCACCGAGGTTTGGATCCAGGAAATTCAACTTCATCATCCAGCGGGATGAAGCATCCACAGTGGCTCCAAAACTTCAAATTTCAAACGTTCAACCGCCACTTTTACAAGCAGAGAAGAAACCAGTCGGCTGCCTGCTGAAGCAGCAGGTCGACCACAAAAGCTCACCAGACTCACTTTGAGTTTATCTGGAGCCTGGTGGCTGTGTCTCCTTGTGACAAAGCAGTCAAGAGAGGACAAACCTTCAGGTGCCTCAAATTGTCCAGAGTTTTCTAAAGGACAGACTGAGGCGGCTGCCTCCCCCCCGCCCGTCCTCTACTCTCTCCAACCACAGCTACAGATTTTAAAAATTTAAAAGCAAAAAAAAGCAGGAAGAGCGATAAAAAATAAAATGGTACTTGAATTTTTTTTTTTTTTGTTAGTGATTCCTTTTCACATCTCAGGGAGCAACGACATTAACCACAGTGCAGAACCAGCAGGTCGGTTGTGTCGCCGTAGTGATGGTTTCCTGGTCGAGGACAGGTCGCGGTGGTGGGCGGGGGTCAGATGATGGGTTTGCTGTGGTCGACGATCTCGGCCTTCTTCAGTTTGGCCTTACTGAAGGCCTGGATGGAGCTCAGCAAGGCAGTGCGACCTCCTCCCGCTCCGTCAGAGGAGGACAGAGGAGGAGGAGGAGGAGGAGGAGGACAGGAGGACGAGTCCAGCGTAGGAGGGGGAGGAGGAGGAGGAGGAGGAGGAGGAGGGGGAGGAGGAGCAGTCAGGGCTCCTGGATAAAAGAGAGAACGAAAGTGTGAGAAAGCAACACCACTGGTTTCTGGTGACATTCAGTTTCCCCAGGAGCTGGTTTCACAAAGATAAACTGGTCTACTGATTCATGCTGGTCTTAGTTTTACTTTTAAACTAGTTTAATGAGAGTTAAGGAGTCACATTAAACTCTCATGCTACTTTCACTTCAATTAAAACACTTGGAAAACGTGTCTGCATCAAGACACTCAACTAATAGAGGCCCTTAACGTCCCAGCAACGCTGGCTGAAGATTAAACATGGAGGAGAGGCAGTCGTCTTGTTTTCAGCTATATTGGTAACGTAATACTTCAGCTGACTACGGTCCGTTCACACAAATTACTAAACTGTCAGTAGTTTTATTAGAGACTAGAACATCAGTAGAAACAAGTTCTGTACTACTTTCTAATAAGGCACCCTTTATAATTAATGGTAAAATTATGAATTAATGCTTTATAGATCAGTTATACGCCATTAATAAGAACCAATATTGAGTTATCAGAAATACCTCTTGTTGGTCAGTCATTTATAGTCGTCATTAATAAAAGGTTGTGTCAGTCTTTTTCTCGCCTTGACGCTCCGATGCAATCAAACATGTTTAATATTATCGTACATTTTTAGACTTGGCTATCATGCATATAGTGAAGTTCCAAATAGTGACCCTACAAGATCTGCAGTCTTTGCAAAATCTTATAGTCTGTGACTAAAAACACTGTGACTTATGACACATTGTCTTTAGATGTGAGAGGGTGTCAGACTTCAGTCTTTTAAAAGTCCTTTCAAAGTCTTCTAGTGTATGGCAGGCCTAAGTCACACCCAGAGAGGCACGCTTCACAGTTTGAAAACCTCTGTTGTAATTAATGGCTTCTAGACGATTTATAAAGCATTAGTAAAATATTTATTTAACATTACTAAAGCTATTACTCACAACAGGGTGATGTAATACAAAGTGGTACCACTAGTTTCATTAAAAATGTTAATTGTGTGTTTCCCAGAGTAACAACGTCTCTGGAAAGAGTTTATCTTTGTGAAACCAGCACCTGCAGATCAGTGTCCACGCTGAACTCAATCCACCATCAGTTTCAACCCAACTTTCAGGTCAGGTACTCAACAGTTTTTGATAATACAGACACATATTGGTCAGTAACTAAAAGCCGTATTTAAGAATATGGAGTCAGATAAGGCCCAGTGGTTCCTGAAGTAAATATATTTGGTTATGTTAAAGTGTTGTGATTTAGTCCTCAGTTAGAAATGTTTCTTCTGTGTAACAGCTCTAAAAACTACATTACCCATGAGCCTCAGTAGCTGTTGGAATGAAATCAGAGTTCTAGAATATTCAGTTCAACCTCGAACAGAATCTGAAGCTCTCTGATTAGAAGATTCTAACAGCAATGGCCTCTGGGACTTGTAGTTGTTTCTCTCTAAAAGTTCTTGTGGCTTTACAGCTCTGTTGTCCTGTACTAAAGGAGCTACTGCCCATGTGTTTTCAGCCCATTTTGTACTTGCTTTGTCAGGATCACTTTGATCAACAGAGGGAACTGATGGTGTATTGAAGCCTGGTACATTCTCTCTCAGTTGTGCCATTTTGCATCCCGAACCGAATAAAACCCAGGGATTACAGGCATTGAAGCGAAACGCTGGAGAGCTCTTGACATGTAGGTGAAGCAGAGACCAAAAGCTGCGACTTGAGTCCAAAGACTCCACCATCTGTTTGACTACACACAGTGAATTATCTGTAACGTAATGAAAGGACATCCATCATTTTGACAGATGGTGACCACACCTGGAGAAACCCGTCACTGCTGGAGACAAATTGCATGTTTGAAGATGTTATTTTCAGTGGAATAACCGGTTTTTGGCTGTGGTGAACATCGAAAACATTAGAAATGAGATTTTAATAATTTAACAATTGCAGACCCACTAATGCCGGCAGGGGTGACTGATTATCTCCAGGATGGCCGTGGACCAAACTGACTTTCATTACATTTAGCAGCCACAGTGACCTTTTTTCCATGTAATATTCAGATGACTCTTCAGTCACGTCCACAGTTACACTTCCATTGAGACCTCTGTGATCAACTGAGTCAGATCGGAGCCCAGCTGTGTCCACATTTCACAAATAATGTGATTAAATGTGAAATGTGCTCAGCTCTGTGATCACAGGCTGGCAATATTTCTACAGGCTAATACAGGCTGTGTCCGAAGTACGCACCAGCATGAAGGTTTGAAAATTGTCCAGACTATAAAATAACCCAAATGTTGACTGTGATCAATTATCTGCAGCATGTTTTTAAGTCTCTGTAAGTTAATCTCTTAATGAAAATGACTGAAACCAATAGAGTGCTACAGGAATGAGTCCTGTGCAAAACACTTTAATCGGATTCTTTCAAGATGTTTGTGGACAAAGAATTATCTGAATATCAAACAAAACAAAAGATTCACTGAAGGGTTTGGTCAACTGCAGGGCAGCTCTTTAAGACTGGAAGGAAAACCTACGGGTGCAAAAGAAACGGACATTCCACAGCTAGTAGCAAAGGATTAGAGTTATAACCAGTCAACAGGTTTCTGACCATAAATGAACGTTCAAAGATCTGACACGTCTTCACCGTGACACCCCGTCCCAAACACAGACACACGAGCAGACAAAACAAAAAAGAGACAAACAAATAGACATGCCGTAACTGACTGACCAGGCAGACAGACAGAACTGACACGTCACAATCTCCAATGAGAACACCGGGTCTGAATCAGGGATGTGTGTTGGACTGTCTGTGAGGTTTGGAGATCATTGCAGATTGTGAGGTTTTTATAAAGATGTGCGTACACCCTGTTCCAGGCAAGCAGCGACTCCGTGACACTTCACTTCAGATCTCATCAGACCTCTTCCCATTGACTGATTTCTACTTTCAGTCTAGATATTTTTAAGAGGCAATGTTGGGCATCGTCTTCGAAATAGTCACTTTAAGGTGGAGATGGTTGAATGAGGAAATAGAACAGAGTTTCCAATACCTAGTTTGTCCACCAGAGAGCACTGAATGTTTATTTTATATCGTAAAATGTCCCGCTCAGTATTGTCTTGCAATACAAAATACAAAACAAACAAAAAAGTCAAATGGATCTGTATCAGGATTGTATGTTTATTAGGGCTGTCAAAGTTGACGTGATAATAACACATTAACGCAAATTTGTTTTAACGCCACTAATTTCTTTAACGCATTAACGCAACTTGCGATTTTTAGGTTGTAACTTATGTTCAATTTTGGCAAGGGAAAACTGGCATGGCCATTTTCGAAGGGGTCCCTTGACCTCTGACCTCAAGATATGTGAATGAAAATGGGTTCTATGGGTACCCACGAGTCTCCCCTTTACAGAGATGCCAACTTTATGATAATCACATGCAGTTTGGGGCAAGTCATAGTCAAGTCAGCTCACTGACACACTGACAGCTGTTGTTGCCTGTTGGACTTGAGTTTGCCATGTTATGATTTGAGCATATTTTTATGCTAAATGCAGTAGTTTGCTCAAGGTACCTGTGACAGTTTCTGGACAATATTTGTCATTGTTTTGTGTTCATTGATTTCCAATAATAAATATATACATATATTTGCAAAACGCAAGTTTATTTGGTCACTCCCATGTTGATAAGAGTATTAAATACTTGACAAATCTCTCTTTAAGGTACATTTTGAACAGATACAAAATGTATGATTAATTACGATTTACTATGGAAAATCATGCGATTAATCACGATTAAATACTTTAATCTATTGACAGCCCTAATATTTATGTCATGTGTTTATGTAAAAAAATAAAATAAATAACATTGACTGATTTATTGCTATCAGATGTTTAATCCGATAGCAATAAATCAGTCGATGTTATTTTGAGAATTTGGGTTTTTTCTGTTCTTATCACTGATGGCAAAACCTACTTACACATGTTTCAACACCTGGATTTCAGCTTTCAGTTAACGGATAGATAGTTAGTTTAGTTTACAGAAAGCTCTTATCTTAACCTGTGCTTCTGTCTGCACTGGACCCACAGAGGCTCGTGGTCCCACTCCATCCATTTTAAAATTGAATTTAAAGTCTATTTTTTCATTACCTGAGATCATAAGCATGAGGCAGATCTTTGTGACCAGGAGCTTGCTGGGAAGCCAGGGTGTACGGCAGCTTTAAAAACCACCAGTGACCTTCATCATTATCATCAGCGACATTATAAATCTGTTACTTTACCCAAGAACACGGTCAGAATGGAGCATGCTCTATGGTGGAGACAGCACAGGAAAGAGAGAGAGGGAGATGACAGTTATCTGTTCAGTGGACCAATCAGCATTTACACGGTATCGCCAGGACAAAGAAGAGAGGAGAAGAGAGGTGAGGAGAGGAGGGGAGAGGAGAGGAGAGGAGAGGAGAGGAGAGGAGAGGAGAGGAGAGGAGAGGAGGAAATAAGAAGAGAAGACACTAATATCAGGGTAGGAAACTGATGCCACATTTGTGTCAACATGTTGTGAAAGTCAGGAGATATTCCGTAGTTTTGTATTGTCAATAAATCCCATGAAAAAGACCAAAACCAACAAAGAATGAATCCTTCTTACAAGTATAATGTCTGTGTATTCCTCTGTGTTATAGACAGTGGTGGAAGAAGTACTCAGATCTGTTACTTAAGTCAATGTAGAAATACCACAGTGTAGACATATTTTGTTACAAGTAAAAGTTCTGCATTCAAAACTGTACTTAAGTAACAGTAATTGCATCAAGTACTCATTATGCAGAATAGCTCATTTCAGATGAATATATTATATCATTGAATTATAATAATTGATGCATTAATGTGTACAACACTTAAATGTTACAGCCGGTAAAGGTGGAGCTCATTTTAATTACTGTATATACTGCTGGATAGATTAATCGATGATAATACATCAGAATTTTTTTGTTGATTTATATTTTATTTATTAATAATCTAAATCTGCAAAGTCAGATCAGATAAATATTAAATATATAATAAGTACAATATTTTGCTCCAAAATGTAGTGGAGTAGAAGTATAAAGTAGCATAATATGGAAATACTCATGTAAAGCACAAGTAACTCAAAATTGAACTTAAGTACTTGAGTAAATGTACTTAGTTACATTCCACCACTGATCAGAGAGCTCAAAACACATCAGTGAGCAGCACATACACCTGCTGCTGGAAATATTAGAGCACCAAATTTGCTGCTGAAAATAGGCCCCCCAAAAAGCACTAGTTCCTCCTCTTTGAGTAACATTTGGTAAAAACTACAGGGACCAGCTGCTTTAGTGTATTACTGAGCTTTATTTTAAATATGAAACTAGATTGTGACTGTGATTTACATCTTCAGTAGAAACATATAAGCTTAGGGCTGAGAGCCACAGACAGACATATTGAAAGACAGACAAATACATTGTTGATTGGGGTCTTTTCATTGGATGTGTTGTCAATAAGAAAAAAAAGGAATATCACTAGACTTATACTTTAAAATATAAAATCAAACATCAGTGTTTCCCATCCTGCATCCAGCTAGGTAGAGACACAACTAAGTGAATAAGACACACTGGAACCAGTTAATCATATGATAAGAGAAGAGGTGAAGAGACAGACAGAGACAGACAGACAGACAGACAGACAGAGACAGGTCAAGTCAAGTCAAATGATTAGTCTTCATATTCAAACATGCAAATTTCAGATGAAAAATTGAGGGCAGAAATTCAGGGTTATTGATAAAGATGCTGTTATTGATCTGAGCAGCGTGCTGAGACCACACGCCACAGCAGGTTCTCACCGCAGTTTGTCCGATACTTTCCCAAACAGAGAGACAGACAGAGGGGAAGACAGACAGACAGACAGACAGACAGACAGACAGACAGACAGACAGACAGACTAACAGACAGGGGAGATGACGAACAGTTAAACAGACAGTTGAACAGACAGACAGACAGACAGGGGAGATGACGAACAGTTAAACAGACAGTTGAACAGACAGACGGGAGGACAGACAGACAGACAGACAGACAGACAGACCGACAGACAGACAAACAGACAAACAGACAAACAGACAGTTGAACAGACAGACGGGAGGACAGACAGACAGACAGACAGACAGACAGACAGACAGGGGAGAAGACGAACAATTAAACAGACAGATGGGAGGACAGACAGACAGACAGGCCTACCTGTGGTGGATGGGGGGGTGGGGGAGGAGGGGCATGTGGGAGGGGAACTGGCTCCAGAACCTGAAGACAAGACAGAAAAACAGACAAATGATTCACCATCAGTAACTATCTGCATCACAGCATCATCACCCTAAAAAACGGTAAAAATATGATTTTGTGTTATTGTCGTTATATAAATGTAATTTATGGTGTTGTTAGATTGCTGCTGGACCGCACCGTTAATACGTGACTCCTTTTGTGTGAGAGCAAACAGTTTTTTGACTGGAGTGAAAATGTTGTTTTTGAAAGGCTAAACGCCAACAAATACGGACTGAAGCAAAATATCTCGTTAGATAAAAACATGTTGAAATTATTACATCCATCATTTTTCACTAAATTTTGACTTTTGGACTGAGACAATTACAGAGACGAGGACTGAGCGTGCATTGCTCCCTGTGTATTTGAGATAGAAGGTGGACTATTGCACGCAATGTTTCTGTAAGTTATTAATAAGCTTCGAAGCTTCGAACCATTCGGTAGAGCATTAACTAAGACTGTAGCTAAGTAGCTTTCTACTTGGCTATCTAACCATATAACTGACCAACTAGGTGTCTAACTACTAACATGCTAACAAACTAACTAGTTAACTAAAAAGTCAGAGTTGTTGTTAGAATTGATTTGCTATGTTGTAAATTCTGTCAGACAAACCAAATAAATAAATAAATATAACAAAACTAACTACTTAACTAATCGAAACAATACCTACCAGGCTAACAAGCCAAGTAATTAGCTTTAGCTAGTTTGTATGGACAAAAGACTTGCCAGCTCGTTAACTAACTAATTAACTGACGCGGGTAACAGCAGTGACCTACCAGAGTTATTGTTGTTTCTGACAGAGACGTCTTCTTCATTTTCATAAGCCGACTGTCTGGACTTCTGCAAAGACAAAAACACAACATTACGTTAGACTTTACCATAACGTTACTATCGCTAACATGGCTACACAAAATGTACTACTTCTTGTGTACTTGTAGAGTTTAAGTCTATCCCTCGCTATACACTAGCCTCTGTTCCACTAACCTAAAACAGACATGTGCATTAAATGCATACATTTCAATTCAGTCTTTCTAAACAGTTGAAACATGTTCCGGTGGGAAGACAAAACGATAACAACATATCCCATGAGTCTTAGCCCACAGAGGTAGTTGAATGCTTTCAAGCAACCAGCCAAGATGTTTGTTCATGTTGATGTTCAGATGGTTTTTTTTTGTATTGTTGTTTGTGTGAGACCGTGTCGCCTACCTTCCTCGCCAGAATCTTCCTCCTCTTCCTCTCTTCCTCTGAGCCGTGGTGAGACTGAGCTCTGGTCAGCCTCCTGTGTTGGTGGAGCTTCAATCAAACATACATACACAACATTATCCTCCTTACAAACAGAGAACTTCACATTTACAAGCTGTAAGCTATAAGCTGCGTAATGCAACCTTTTCACAAAACCTGCAGTAAACAGTGCTGGCGTCACTGCTAAAGAGCAGAATCAACATGCTTTCACCAGATGTGATGGCCCCCCAGAAAAGTCAGCATAGAAGAATTTAATATACAAAGAAAAAAACAGCAGAAAAGATTTTGAATTCAAGGCATTCATTAAGTAAGTACATCAAACTAACATTTTTTCCCCATACAAGTTCATCAGAATATGAGAATGTATTCAATAAATGTGTTCAGTGCACGAGCAGTGTGCAGGAATCTTCTAAAAGATACCGAGCTCCTCTTCGACATACGTAATTATGTGGCGAATATTCCCAAATTTTAATTTTAATTTTATCAAAGTACCGCAAAACCACATGTTCATTTAACCTGGGTTTTTTTGGGGGCCCCTCAGAGTCTGGGGCCCCAGAGCAGTTCCCCACTCTGGCAAATTGGTAATCCAGCCTTCGCTTTAAATCTGTCTGTTTCTAGAAACAGAAAATCCTAATTTGGGGCAAATTGTGGAATGCTAAATTCAATCTAACTGAACTCTGACACACAAAATCTCGAGGCTCTCCAACGTCCAGCCGGTTTGAAAGAGGAGGTGGGTCTGACCTCTCATTCAGGGAATATTGTTTGTTTATATACTTGTTTAAAAACTGCATAGTTTTAGGGGGAGACAGCAGGTCAGCAGTAGATGTCACGTAGAAGTGGTGAACATCATCTGAAAGCTGGGAACCTGAAGATTAATTTGAGATGCTGTGTGTCAAGTTGTTCTAGTCATAAATCAGAACTAAACATGAATTAATTAATTAAAATTTGTTTAAAATGTATAAGGGTTGAGAACATTATGATAGAAGTTTAAAATTTAACAATTTTTTTACCACTCAAGAATTGATCAAAATGATCAATAATCCCTCCAAAATACCACATTAAGACACCAAGACCTTGAGGAACACCATAGAAAAAGCCATGCTGTGATTTAGTATCAAAAACTTTTGACGTTTGGAGATTTTGGCAAGAATTGCATTTTTCAGTAATTGGACTGCGAGCACTTCTGTTCTAGAAACTGCTCAGAAACCCCCTTATTGTCAGTCTACCTAAGAAAGCCATCCATCCTCTGAATGCCCTAGGTCTCTAGTTTGTGGCTGTAAAGTTTCATGAGGTTGTGATCATCCTAGAGGTCACAACAGGGAATTTATACAGTGAGGTCAAATTAAAAAGAAATTAAAAAGACACCTAGCAATCAAGCATTAATATCCCCAAATACAGAATGTCATTGATGAAGCTGTCGTTTTTAAGACATTAGATGATGTGAAAGTAGCTGCTAAGAGTCAAAATACATTCACTTTGTATTGCTAGAGAGAAAATTTGGGATTTCACTGTTTTCTGTTCCTGAGTCAGGTTACACAAGGAGCAAGTTAAAATAATTCCACATTGATGTCAGCTCAGAGTTTTTGTGTTTGCAACATGAAAAGGTTGTGGGAAATTATGCTGCAAGGTTTTTCCACAGTCTTTTATGTCGCAAGAGCCAGCAAAAATTCCTCTCTGCAGCAAGTACTGAGTTCCACCTTGTCTAGCAGGTCACTGATTTAAGGAGCCTTGAAGAGGAGACATGACCTCCCGATGTCTCCAGTGGAGCTGCTCATCAGTATGAAACAGAAAAAATAAATAAATGATTTAAAGATGTAAAATGAGCGTAGTGACCCACCAGCCTCTGCTCCTCCTGGAGCCTCTTCTCCAGACTCTCCTTCGCCACCTTCAGTGCCTCTTTTAGCCTGCTGGGAACCTGGAGGAGTGGACGGAGATTCAGAGATCTGCTTCATCTTTGTTATTTTTATCAGAGTAAATATTCTGATGGAAACCTTGTGCACACATGGACAAACTCTCAGAAGTAATATCAAACTGAGTCTCTCACCTTGATCTGGAGTTTTTCTGAGTGTTGGAGCTGGACGTCACTGAACAGCCTGCAAAACACAAACTGTGACTCATCTGCAACTAAAAAGATGACGTTCTGGTTCCCGCTCATGTCCTATTTTAAATTCCAGTTTTCCAGGTTCCAGGTTTGTATTAAAGGGAATCTTTTCTCATATACTGTACATAAACCTCGGAACTGTCTTTTCTTCTGTGGATGCATGAGACTGACATTTTTTCAACACTAAACCACTTACAGTATAGTGTAAATAATTTGGGCTGTCAATCGGTTTAAAATATTTAATCACGATTACTTGCATGATAGTCCATGGATAATCACAACTAATCAGAAATTAATTCATTTTTTATCTGTTCAAGATGTACCTTAAAGGGTGATTTTATCAAGTATTTAATACTCAAATATGCTGCTTTATGCAAATGAATGTATATATTTATTATTGGAAATCAATTAACAACACAAAACAATGACAAATATTGTCCAGAAACCCTCCAAGGTACTGCATTTAGCATTAAAAAATATGCTCAAATCATAACATGTCAAACTCAAGCCCAACAGGCAACAACAGCTGTCAGTGTGTCAGTGTGCTGACTTGAGGATGTGGGCATGTCTGTAAAGGGGAGACTCGTGAGTACCCATCGAACCCTTTTTCATTCACATATCTTGAGGTCAGATGTCAGGGGACCCCTTTGAAAATGGCCATGACAGTTTTCCTCGCCAAAATTTAGCATAATTTTGGAGCGTTATTTAACCTCCTTCACGACAATCTAGTGTAACATGGTTGATACCAATGGATTCCTTAGGTTTTCTAGTTTCATATGATGCCATTGAATTCACTCTTGTTAAAGCGTTAAAGAAATTAGTGGCGTTATTATCGTGTTAACTTTGACAGCCCTATAAATAATATGTTCTGTCTCTTACTAAACATACAATCAATTGCTACTGGTCCCAGTCTGTAGTGTTTATTGCAACATGGGCAGATAACACAATTTCCGCAAATATGAAAAGTATAATTTGAGCTTTTGTGTGTATGGAAAGCCTAAATGAAGAGAAAAGGGTGCATTTTCAGATTTAGCCGCCTTAATGTGTATGTGGTCTTCAAATCAAGCTGCTGGAGTACACAGGCAACATTACGAATAATGTGTCTGTAGACAGACTGTATGTGCATCACTGCTCAATGAAAACATGAAAACAAGGCTAAGACAGACGAACTCACGGTGTCTGGATGAGCTCCGACACTGTTGGCATCCCGCTCTTACAAGCTTCTGTGGATAAAATGGACTGCAGCACTGACACTGAACACACACACACAAAATAAATCAACAGAGCAAATTAGGAAAAATACAGACGCTTTGGGACATTTAAGTAAACTTGATGTTTCAGGTCCAGAACGTCTGGAGCATAGATTGTATATAAAGATAGACAACATGACAGATCCCCAAAAGTGAAGCCAAAACATCTGGATCGCCCCCTGGTTGCTGGCTACAGTATAGGTCATAAACCCCGCCTCCGCCATGTTAGTGGATGAGACATGGGTCAAACTAAAAAGTCAAAGTACACGTTAAATACATTTTTCCCAAAGATGGTTTCTGTCATTTTAGGTAGTTTTTATCACGCTGAAGTATGTGCAAGTGTTAATTTTTCTGATAAGTTTGGTTTTAATGAGTCATTTGATTCTATAAAAAGGGGGTGAGACGTCATGATTGACAGCTGTGAGTCTCTCTCGCTGACAAGCTGCACCGTGCTCGGCTCGCGCTTGTTTCAGGTGGGTGACCTCGATACCACGGCTCCACCGCCCGATCACTACAGCGCAGACTCTGGCTCCAAATGACGTTGTGTATAAATATACTGACCCACAGTGGTGTAGGGGACAGCGGGGTACTGATCGACAGGGACGCTGTCTGGCGGTCGGCCATACGTCATCTCGTACAGTAAATGTCCAAAGCAGAAGACGTCGATGCTCTCTGTGGTCTGCAGATACACAAACACATACACAGTATTTAGATAGACTAACTCAAGTATGGACCTTTTCATTGCCATTCTGTTGCTAGGGCAACAGCTTTGGTCCAAGTTTACTTCCTGTCAGCTACTGCATTAAAAAAATACAAAGGGGCTTTATGTTGTCAAGTTTGAAAAGATCTATACGTATCATAGAATTTCAAGTATGTTCGGACATTTACAGCATCACTTGGCACATGTAGATTTTTATGAGGTTGTTCACAATAACACAGGTTAATTTATCCAAAAATGTAATCTGTGTTACTTTGATGAAAATTAGTTTATATGAAGTTTTCTGACATAAAAATCCTCCCCGCCCCCCATATTATCCATTTTCAGTGTTTACATACGTTGATCTTCCTGAGTTGGGTGAAGGCGGGTCGCAGCGCTGAGGGAACTCCCAGCATGCCGTTCTCTACATCCATCAGTCGACACACGCCGTCATCCACAATTACGTTGGACGCGTGCAGGTGACCGAAAAATATGCCGCCATCATGTAGGAGCTTCAGGCCCTGAACACACACAGACACAGGCTGCTGAAGTAACAAGTAACATTTTGTGGTGTGTGTGTTTTATTTCTTTGCATGTGTTTTCTGTGTGTGTGTGTGTGTGTGTGTGTGTGTGTGTGTGTGTGTGTGTGTGTATAAATATACCTCCAGGATCTGGCGGCCGTACAGTTTGATGTGCTGCAGTTCGAGACCCTGACTCTTCTTGGGGTTACAGTACTTCTTGAGGTAACTCTCTCTGGGCTTCACCTGGAGGAGAGAGAGTTGACAGTTCTCACTGGAGCTACCTTTTACCAAACAACAGTGGTGGAATGTAACAAAGTATATTTACTCAAGTACTGTACTTAAGTACAATTTTCGGGCACTTGTACTTTACTTGAGTACTTCCGTTTTATGGTACTTTAAACTTCTACTCCTCTACAATTATTTGGCACTAGTTACTAGTTACTTTGCAGATTCAGGATAAATCAACTTATAAATCCTAATATATTTTTATCAGGCTGCGATAGTAACGCGTTAACGCAAATTTGTTTTAACGCCACTAATTTATTTAACGCATTAACACAACTTGCGATCAGTTTTAAAGCTAGAGTGAAGATACTGGCATCACATGAAACTAGAAAACTTAAAAAATCGATTGGTTTAAGGCTAAATAACGCTCCACAAAATAGCCCTAATTTTTATGGATTAAGCAACCCATCAGTATATAAAGTGATTAAAATGAGCTCCACATTTACCAGCTGCATTAATCATAAAGTGATGAACAAATGGATGCACCAATAATTATAATCCAATAATATAATATGGATTATTCTGAAATACGACTTTCTGCATAATGAATACTTTTACTTTTTGGTACTATAAGTATATTTTAATGCAAATATTTCTGTACTTTCTTTTACTTAAATACAGTTTTGAATGGAAAGGACTTTTACTTGTAACAGAGTATTTCTACACTGTGGTATTGCTAATTTTACTTAATTAAAAGATCAGAGTACTTCTTCCACCACCTCCATGAAGAAGTACTGTACAGCAGTTCCAATGAGTTTTGTGGTTTATCCAGAGTTACAGAGACACAGTTTCTGGAAAGACGCATTATTTCAATCGTGAGAGAAGCACAAATTAAATTTCATTGTATTAGATTAGAGGCAGAAATCTAAGATACAAATATCTCAAAATCTAGACAATGAGATGCTGTTCAAACCATCCAAAAACCACCTCAGTTGAAGCTCAGTGATGCCTTTCCTCCACTCACACTCACGCAGTGTACCTTACAGATGTGGTCTCTCAGAGAGCCTCTCTCACTGAACGGCCGGATGAGCAGAGCTGAAGACTCACTGGTGCTGGAGAACAACAGCGGACAGAGATATGGGGTCTGGAGAGGAGGACAAGGAGGTAGAGTCTGATTATTTACAGTCCATAATCAATTAGAATCAAATGAATCTCTGCTTTTCTGTGTCTGTCCATTAATATTTATATTGAAATCAATATGGTATGATTTAAAGAGAGATTAAAAGGTATCTTAACCAGACCAAATCTCTCACATCTCTGTGACGTAGTAGTGTAAAGGTGAGTTGAAACAGTCCACAGATTACCAAACTGCTGTAACTGCAGTTTGGCTCCTTTTTGTTGTTACTGCAAATTTTACACTCTGTTTTCACAGAAATTATACATTTCTATGACATAATAATGTTTCCTATGTTAAAACAGATGCTATACACAGTGTGTACGTACAGAGAGACTGGTTAGCAGCTTCATGGCTGACTGCAGGTCTTTGTCGGACAGAAACTTATCAGGACCCAGGTCCACCTGCAACACACACACACACACAGGTTATTAGTTATTTTTGGATTAGTTGTTTTGATCATTAGAATTTTCATAATGACTTTTCACATCAGTTAATTACATTTGTTTGAATTTAAATTAACCTAAACTGAATCTAATCTGGACTGTGGGAAACCGCTCAGCATGGGATACGTTACTGGAAACCACTGAATACTATCAGAGAGAAGTGAAGGAGGAAAGTATTTCTTCTTTTCTGTCTTTCACTTTTACAAATCTCTCTCTCCAACGAGAAGTAAGAATTTATTGATTAAAACTTTTCCATGTGTTGTTGTTCTCTGAACTCAAGCACCGTTTCATAGAACACCTTCCTGCTGAAAAGTGTCACAGATTTATATTTACAGAATGCTTAATTTTAATGCATTTGAAGAAACATTAACTTCATTTACATCATCGGTCTGCAGACTATGAAGGATTGAAACATGGAAAAATGAACACACTTCAGGCAGTGAGAAGCTGGGATTTTACATTCCTTAAAGCTGCAGTCATTTGAGCAAATATGATAAATGGTTATTTTTAAATAATTGTCACTATATACTGACAGTAGTGCATGAGACAGATAATCAGTGGAAAAAAAAATCATATTCCTTTGCCTCCTCCTAGTGCTCCTAATGGCATTTGCAAGATTTCACAGTGCCCGAAGGAAAAAACAATCAGAGCCGAGCTGTCTCTAATCAGCTGTCAATCACTGCTCGTGAAACTTGCGAACTCCGATCAAACTGTCAAACTAGGCGGCGCTGATCAAATATGAATCAAGATTCTACTGTGTGCACTACTGTCAGGATATAGTGACAGTTTTATAAAGATATATTTTCATCATATTTGCTCACAGTTCCAGACTACAGCTTTAAAGAGGACATATCATGCTCATTTTCAGGTTCATACTTGAATTTTTGTGTTTCTACTAGTACATGTTTACATGCTTTAATGTTCAAAAAACACATCATTGTTCTCATACTGTCTGTCTGAATATACCTGTATTCACCCTCTGTCTGAAACGCTCCGTTTTAGCGCCTGTCTCTTTAATACCCCTTCCTGAAAAAGCCCAGTCTGCTCTGATTGGCTTGTGAGAAAAATATGGTGCACCTTTGCAAAGGTAGATCTCAAGCTGTGGCCGGTATATTCTAATGAGCCTGCATGTGACATAGGAAGGGGATCCAAATCTGAATGGCTTGTTGAATCACATGTTTTCTGATCTAGACAGCCCACAAATAAACTGACTGGATTGTCTTATTTCACAGTTTGTGGGTTGGTAGGCACTCCAAATACCCGTATGTGTACAAGCACTGAAAAAGTGAGTTTTTCATGATATGTCCCCTTTAAGAAATGAAGTGGCATATTCTGGTTCAAAATACAATGACGATCAATATAAACAAAAACTAATTAAATATGAAAAGAATGTTTCAGATATAATATTTATATAAATTTAGTGCATAAAAGCATACATTCAAAAATCTATAATAATTTACACATGCATGTTTGAAATTCTATATTAAATTTGAGCTTAATTCAGGTGATCTAAACTCACTATTTAAAGACCCAGATAAAAATGTCTTATGTTGCAAACTTGTATTATATTAACATTTCTGGCTTATTATATGTGCTGAGAGAATTGCACTCCTCGGATATTTTCTTGACCGGTTGTTTTTATTTGATCACTAAAAATTGAAGTCGATATTTAGCAGAACAGTGTAACAAGTACTGATTTCTATTGTACTCACCCAGCTCAGCAGATACCTCTCTTTGGGCTGCTCTTTGTTTTTGATTAAAAAGTATTTCTTCCTGATCCTCCACCCTGAAAAACAAACAGCATGTCACTTCATTTTTAACTCAGCCAATAAGAATTAAACATCATAATTACAATTATTTAAATGTACTGTATTATTTTAAAGCAACATTATGTAAGTTTTGAAAGAAGAGGAACACATTGCTCCTCAATAAAACGCACTGTTGCTATATTCAACACGCTCAGAGATTTTGCGGATACAGCCTTACTTGGCCTGGTATGACCAGTAGATTATGGTAGCTAACTTTATGTCTCTTGTCCACTTGTGCTGCTGTTACAATAGCATTGTAGCTAAATGCTAAACGGTAACTAGTTTAAACTGTATTTTAGCATTTAGCATTGTCTCATCATTTCAATTTGTTTATTTGCATATAGAGTGGGGAAGTGAGATCCAATCACAAGTGGTCACTCAAGACGCATGTGGAGACGTATTCTAATGGCAGGTGTGAACAGACGCACTTAAAGCTGTCCACTTGTGATCAGATCACTCAGGATGCATGTTAATGCCAGGTCTGAACAGGGCCACATGGCACAGATAACCATTCATTCTCACATTCACACCTATGGGCAATTTAGAGTCCCCTTTTAATCATTTGATTGGAAACCATTTCTCAGGTTGAGATAACACTGTGTTAGTGACTGAAACAGTCATCAGTCATTAAAAGATCTCCTCTCCTGTAGAGAACAGCCTGATTTCTTGTGAATGTGTGAACGGACTTCAAACTGTTTGATATGAGACAATCACAAATGTTGGCTTAATATTCATGATGACTATAACGAGTAGAACTGAAACAATTGGGCCATTAATTGATTAGTCCATCAAAAGAAAAATAATCAGCAACTACTTTGATAATTAATCATTCCCTGGTTCCAGCTCCTACAATGTGAGGATTTGCTGCTTTTTCTTCTTCCATCATAGTAAACTGAATATATTTGGGTTTTGAACAGTTGGGAAAAAAAGTTTGATGACATCACCTTAGTGAGTAATCCAGTAATCGAGCAAATAATTGGCAGATTAATCAATGGGGCTGACCCGAATGCTTCGAAGTTCTGACTGTGGCCATGGTAACTGATCTCCAAACCAGTATTTGAATGCTTCGTTTTTTGTTTATGCATACACCGATCAGCCATAACATTAGGACAGCATGAGCACCCTGACCGGTCTGCAGCTACGCAGCCCCATACGCAACATACTGCGATGCACTGTGTGTTCTGACACCTTTCTATCGGAACCAGCTTTAACTTTTTCAGCAATTTGAAGTACAGTAGCTCTTCTATTGGATCGGACAACAAGGGCCAGCCTTCGCTCCCCACGTGCATCAATGAGCCTTGGGTCTGACCCTGTCGCCGGTTCACCAGTTTTCCTTCCTTGGACCACTTTTGGTAGGTCCTGACCACTGCAGACTGGGAACATCCCACAAGAGCTGCAGTTTTGGAGATGCTCTGACCCAGTCGTCTAATATACTAATGTTTAATTCCAAAAATAGCCATGAAATAATCCCACAACATTATAACATTATTCATATTCAACATTAATTTGTATTAGTTATTCTCAGACGGATATCGCTGTTTGTTGTGTGTAGAGGTGTGTGTGTACAGTAGTGCGGCAGCGGCACTGTCCCGAAGCTTCGAATAGATTCAAATAATTCTTACCGAAGCTTTGAAGCTCAAAAATTGTTATTCTGGACAGCCCTATTAATCGATAATAAAAATAATTGTTTGTCGCAGCCTTATTAATGAGCATATGAAAACAACGAAGTAAACATTAGCATGTTATGCTAGTGGTTAGCATTAGCACTGCATACAGTTTTCATGTTAAAAAGTTAGCAAAGTTCAGAGTCTTACCGTTATCTTTGAGGGGCTCCAGGACCTCCCACTTCAGGTCTGATCTGAAGAACATGGAGACCTGCTGCAGGGCGATCTCTGACAGACAGACAAACAGGCAGAGAGACGACACTTAAATTAGCTTAAAAAGCTATACATAGTCTATAGTCTCTATATAGTTTTGACTATACATGTTCATAAACATACAGCTTTCATGGTCCAAATGTGATGTCTGCCACACTGTCTCTTTTGAAACTACCGCTAGCGGACACCAAAGTCCGAAATTTTCAAATTCAACACATATTAAACTATTGTTTTTATTCATAATTGCATCCTTCCAATTGTTTTCACCGGCGTTGGTTTGTTTGTTTGTCTGTCTGTCCTTCTGTTTGCAGGATTACTCCAAAGGTTCGCGATGGATTTGAATGAAATTTATTGGAGGGGTGGAGTGTGGCGCAATGAACAATCCATTAGATTTTGGTGGCGATCTGGATCATGATCCGGATTCAGAAATTTTTCTAATAATTTCGATCAGCCTGAGCATTAAGACCACAGGGTATAACACGTGCAATGTGACTGATGACGCGTTGATGACGCGTGACCCCGCCTCCTTCCTTCTTCGAGCAGAGAGATACGTGTGTGGATGTGTGTGCAGGAGCTGCTGGCCGTCCGCGGTGAGAAAGAAAAAAACGGTACATGACGGGATGACAGACAACGTAGTGTAACGTTATACAGACATAACGAGGCTGCTGAATGAGAGGCATCCGCCGATATGTTACACGGAAACACACCGTGTTAATAATAAGCCGACCACCTTACGGTACCACCAGCTGTGAGCTGTGATCTGTTTTTAACGTCAGGCACCTTGGCTGAGGTTTGCGCTCTCCGAGTGCAATTCTAGTTTAATTATGGGTCTACAACACTGAATCTAAGAAACAATATTTCCAATGTGGTCCCTTTTAAACACTTTTGGTGCTTGCATCTGTAACAGTGTTAGTATGTTAGTTATTTTAGAAATGTATCATATCTTTGCATGTAAAATCTGAATCTGCAACGCAAATAGTAATAATGAATATATTCAGGTAAAAAGGTAGTTGGGTAAAAAGTACAATATTACATTGGTAGTAAAGTAGTATAAAGTGGCATAAAAGTACCTAATTGTACTTAAGTTCAGTACTTGATGTTACTTTCCACTTCTACATAAGACGAGGGAACACACCTGTGTAGTTGGCAGAATAGTTGTTAGGGTCCAGGAACTTCTTGACTGTCAGGGAGCTGGAAAGCAGGGGATGCTGGGTAATTGAGTCCAGAAAGGCCTGCAGTCCTCTCTGCCTCTCTGCTATGAACTCCCTGTCCATGTTTCCAAGTAGCTTCTTGGGAGGAAGAGGGAGACTGATGCCACAAACCTGGAGACAGAGAGAGAGAAAGAGGGAGATGTCATGTACAGTTTGTTTTCTCATCACCATTAAATGTATTTTCCTTTATCCACTGTCGTCCTTCTCTGTCTGTTTCAGCAATGTATTTACAAAGAGATAAACAGACAGACTAACAACAGGTTTCCGACAGTTCTGCTGCATGTTGTCTGAAGATCAGGGGCTGGCGGGAGGTCGGGGTCATTGGGGGACCCCACAAGGAAATGAGCGGCCGAAACCTCAGCAGAAAAACTGCTAACTTCCTGTTATCCAGGAATGATTTGACTTGAGCATAAGGCGAGTCACGACCAGGGCTGTGTCCGAAATCACACACTACTCACTATATAGTGGACTACAGTACATACTGTAGTGAGTTTGCCATTTTGTAGTGCTGTCTGAATGTATAGTGAGAATTATTATACCCTATATAGTGGACTCAAAGTATCCTACAATGCATCGGGAAAAGTAGTGGACAACGATGCATTTTGCTAAGAGACAACTCAACAAAATAACTTACATATGTATTGATCACACACAAAAATACATGTTAGTGTTTATTATGGATGCTCTACCAGCCAACATTGATCTGGCACGTTTTAATTGTGCGACAGCAATGATGTAATTAACGGCGCCGAGAAAAATGACCTGAGTACTTAGTGTCCGAAAGTTTTTTTTCATTTTGCAGATGAGCTCTCTATATAGTCCTCTATATAGAACTCCCTGGATAGTGAGTAGGGAGTAGTGAAGGAGTGAATGATTTCGGACACAACCCAGGACAATCTGATATCAACCCCCAAGTCAGATCCGCTCCAGTCTGGTACAATGCAGTTCCATTGATTATAGATTTGCAAAAGATCAATATGACACTGTGTGTCACTGGGAAGATCTTAACCTGAACTGATTCTGACATGTTTTAATTAAATTCCAAAAAACATTGAAGCTGAATATGTTAAAGGACCTTTTTGGCATATGGCCCTTTAAACTAAAGCACACTGCAAAAATGCTCTATCAAATAGAAGTGAAAACATTTTAGATATGAGCTTTCTTTTGCTTGCAACAAGCAAATCTAGCTGCCAGCGCAGTGAGTGATTTTCATTTTGATAAGATATCTTAGAACAAGTCAGGATGTCTCGCCACCACAAGTCTTAAACAGAAAATGACTTCAATGAGATTAATGCTATTCTTGTTTCTAGATAACAAAACTTTAAAACAGGCAATACCTGTTAAAGCAATCAATCAGCAACACAATCTTCAAGTTGGGAGACGTGTGTGTGTTAACCATTGAGAAACCATGACAACGGACTGCAGTGCTGACTAAAACGAAGATTTCATGAGAATCAGAAACAATGTCATTGTAGGTTTGCACATACAAGGACTTTGTCTTGGTGTTCTGGTGCATAACGAGAAAACACAGTGAAAAAGTCAAGAGACACAATATAAAATATAAAAATTTACAATGGAAAATATGAAAGAATTAGGGCTGTCAAAGTTACGAGATAATAACGTGTTAATGCAAATTTGTTTAACACCACTTGTTTCTTAAACACATGATCACATGATGATCGCAACTTGTGATTTTTAGGTTGTAGCGGGCTCAGTTTTAAAGCTAGAGTGAAGATACTGGCATCATATGAAACTAGAAAACCTAAGGAATCCATTGGTATCAAGGTCATATTAGCTCATGGCGAAGGAGGTTAAATAATGCTCCAAACTTACGCTAAATTTTGGCAGGGAAAAACTGTCATGGCCATTTCCACAGGGATCCCTCGACATCTGACCTCAAGATATGTGAATAGAAATGGGTTCTATGGGTACCCACGAGTCTCACCTTTACAGACATGCCCACTTTATGATAATCACATGCAGTTTGGGGCAAGTCATAGTCAAGTCAGCACACTGACACACTGACAGCTGTTGTTGCCTGTTGGACTTGAGTTTGCCTTGTTATGATTTGAGCATATTTTTATGCTAAATGCAGTACCTGTGAGGGTTTCTGGACAATATTTGTCATTGTTTTGTGTGGTTAACTGATTTCCAATAATAAATATATACATACATTTGCATAAAGCAAGCATATTTGCCCACTCCCAAGTTGATAAGAGTATTAAATACTTGACAAATCTCCCTTTAAGGTCCATTTTGAACAGATAAAAAATGTGCAATAAATTTGCTATTAATTGCGTAGAAAAAATATAAGAAATACGTACAAATACAGTATATCTGTTTTTAAAGTTGAAGAGCTGTACAGTTTTGTGCAAAATTCTGACTAGGGTTGTGCAAAAGTTCAAAGTATGAAGTATAAAGTATAAAGTACGAGTATTTCAATCCCTAGAGCCACACTGCGAGCATGGCGAAAAATTCATCACAACGTGAGCTACTGTAAAGCTCATCAGTAGGAACGGTGCAGAGTGAGCAGGCAGCAGCTTTATGAACAGATTCTAGTTGAGAGGTTCGGGCTGGTGCAGTGCTTTGAGAGACAGAAATTGAAGTACAACCTTAAAATCTATTCCAAAACCAACATCTAATCAGCAAAAACTGCCCTCTCACAGCAGCAGCAGCCGAGGCTTGTGGGAAATCGATGACACAACAGCAAAGCCTTGAGCATGTCGTAATGAACCGCCACTGAGCGGTCCCAAACAGGAAGGAGATTGGCTAAGACAAAGCCGGTGTGTGTGGTGATGGGTGTTTGAGTGTGTAAATGTGGACTCTTAGACTTTTGAAGTTACCAGGCTGCTGTTTGTTATGTTGTAGCCAATTATCTGCTGCCCATTTTCCAATGCAGATCACCATAAGTTTGTAATTGTGGTATTCACAATGCTCTGACCACTCTGACTTAACTAACTGATCTTTTTAAAAATGTCCGACCCCACGGACACTAGTCTCTTGTGCCATCTATATCTCTCTTCTGTATCAAACATTGAAAGGCGGCTATGAAAAGTTAGTTTCTGTTAGATCAGTATGCTTTAAAACACTCAGCTGATGTGTGACTGAAAGATGTGAAACTCACCATCAGGTTGCTGTTTAGAACATCAAAGTCACTGTAGCGCCGAATCACCTGCAACACAAACACACACACACACACCGATCAGTTACTGACAAAACAGCAGTGATTGATCAATTCATCCCCTTATTGATCTAATGATCTGGCCCGCACATTTTCATCTGTCAGGATTTCTGCCAAACAAACTGATTGATTGGCATTTCACAATCGTCATGTTCTCCCCCCGGTGAATTTTAACTGGACGCCTACTGGGCACCCGAGGTTGTGATTGGTGCATTTACCTGCCAGCTATTCTCTGAAGACACGCCCCTCTGGACTCTGACGATGTACTCCTGAGAGACAAAAGAGAACACAGACATCAAAACACTTTAGTTGTTGCTTTCTGTTTGTTTCTGATTCTGATTCTGAATGAAGGTCAGAATTACATGCAAATAAATTAACAGTTTTATAACAGAAAAAAATATTAATTCATAATATCACACAAAATAACACAATTGCATGCAAAGCCACAATTTCAAGGGGAAAAGTTATAATGCTGCAAAACTAAGTTTATGATTTTATACCAAAACAAAATCGTGGTATGAAAATAATGTAAATTTGTGAGAAAAAAAGTCATATTATTAGATAAAGTTGTAAGTTTAGAAGATGAAGTGGTAATGTTAGGAATACTAAGTTAAAGTTTTTTTATGAGAAATAAAATCATAAAGTTTCAAATATAAAGTCATAGCCAGAGGAAAGGCCACGTTGAATCTTAAACAGGTTCACATTTCCGGAGTGTTCACCTTCGGTTTCATTTCCTAATAAGTGCTTTAGATAACACTGCTCAGTGGAGGATCTGTCTGATCATGTCACCGTGTTCACAGATCTCTGCAGTGAAGCTGTTGAGTAAAACGTTTTCACAACCGACTATAATGGGGGACAAAATTACAAAAACAAGAACCATGGTGTAAACATGGAGTTTCCCTTTATCCTAATCCTCTCAGTCCTCTTACAGTCTAATTCCTGCTGGCAGACTTTAGTTTCTGGTGTAATTTCGCATTCATTCATTCATTCATTTGTGTGAGCTGAGCAGCTTCACAATCAGCCAAGATGTAAACAGCTGAAGTCCTGACATCACTTCCTGTCTAGCTTCTGTAACTCAATACAATCTCTCAATGAGGATTAGACAACAATTTAAAAAAAACTACCATGAAGTTATCCAGTGCAGCAGTATTATACTCCAAAACCACCCTTGTCTTCTGATGTCATCTTCCTAACTTTTTAGCTGTAATCTTTACTGTCAAAAAGAGTCTTCTTCACTGTTCAGTCCGTTCTGTCTTTTTAAAGTGTTTTTATGTTGCTTTGTGTTTCTTTTATATCTCTGAATTGCCTTGTGGTTGAAAGGCATGCTACAAATAAACTTGCTTCTGTCCGTTGTCATAGCTCTCCACTCGACTGGAATCTGTCAAGCTGGTGACCTTTAATCTTGAGCTTGTGGAAGCAATTAAAAAATATCAAACAAAAAAGATGGAGCAATACGCTGATCGGTTTCAGCATCAGTACTGATCTTATCAAGCGGCAGTAGGAAGAATATTTGTGGCATCATTGGGCAAGAGTTCCATAATAACCTTTCAGCATATTGTAATTCAAGTGTTCTGAGAGAAAACTAGACTTCTGCACCTCCTCATGGCTCTGTTTTCAGGCTTTAAAAAAATCTAGCCTGTGACGGGAGGATTTGGCCAATCACAGGTCATTTCAGAGAGAGAGCATTCCTATTGGCTGTTCATTCAACGGAGGCAGCTGTCAATCACTTGTAAACTCCGATCGAACGGTCAAACTAGGCAGCGCTGATCAAATATGAATCAATACTCTGTTACTGTAATGCCTATTTCTCTCCTCAAATGTTTGTAGAAACATCAGTTCAGTATCAGTTCTCAGTTTTCAGTGCCACACTAATCTCTGGCCTCATGTTACTTAACATGTAAATGATGCCAATGAGTTCCACACAGTGAGCTATAAGAGTACTGCTGTCAGCAGATACTATGAGTTGAAGTACTGGAATTATTTGCCATCCATATCTAGACAAATAGAGTGGAACTCACAACATAATGTTGATAAAGGTTATTATCCTGTACTAGATTTTTAGTAATTTGTGTTATTACAAATGTCAGTGTGATATTGTATTAGATTTTTCTTCTTTGGAATAGAACATGTAAATTCCATGTAAGTAATATTTTTGCCACTGACTGTATCAACATTGCATTATGTTTAGAGCTGTCAATCGATTCAAATATTTAATCGCGATTAATCGCATGATTGTCCATAGTTAATCGTGATTAATCGCAAAGTGATCACACATTTTTTTATCTGTTCAAAATGTACCTTAAAGGGAGATTTGTCAAGTAATTTACACTCTTATCAACATGGGAGTGACTTGACTTTTTCACTGTCTTTTCTCGTTATGCACCAGAACACCAAGACAAAGTCCTTGTATGTGCAAACCTATAATAACATTGTTTCTGATTCTGATGAAATCTTAGTTTTAGTCAGCACTGCAGTCCGTTGTCATGGTTTCTCAATGGTTAACACACACACACGTCTCCCAACTTGAAGATTGTGTTGCTGATTGATTGCTCTAACAGGTATTGCTTGTTTTAAAGTTGTGTAATCTAGAAACAAGAATAGCATTAATCTCATTGAAGTCATTTTCTGTTGTTTTAAGACTTGTGGCGAGACATCCTGACTTGTTTTAAGATATCTTATCAAAATGAAAATCACTCACTGCGCTGGCAGCTAGATTTGCTTGTTGCAAGCAAAAGAAAGCTCATATCTAAAATGTTTTCACTTCAATTTGATAGGGCATTTTTGCAGTGTGCTTTAGTTTAAAGGGCCATATGCCAAAAAGGTCCTTTAACATATTCCATTTCCCATTTTCATTCACATATCTTGAGGTCAGAGGTCATGGGACCCCTTTGAAAATAGCCATGACAGTTTGTCATTGCCAAAATTTAGCTCAAAATTTGTTTTTAACGTTTTTTAGCCCTCTTCCCGACAAGCCATGACATGGTGGTACCAATGGATTCCTTTGGTTTTTTCTAGTTTCATATGATGCCAGTATCTTCACTCTCGCTTTAAAACTGAGTCCGCTACAACCTAAAAATCAACAAGTTGTGTTAATGCGTTAAAGAAATTGGTGGCGTTAAAAATTAATTTGCGTTGACGCGTTATTGTTATTATTATTATTATTATTATGTTTAATTAATTTCATTGTAAATGAATAGAAACACATGAAGAGGTGGCACCACCCTCCATTAGACTTTCTTTCCTCCTAGTCAACTTGTAGTTGGTGACAAGCAGGAAATGACTAGTCCTTGACTAGATGCACAGTGTTATAGGATGTAGGGGCCGGTCCTCACAGTATTGCAGTCATTTTGGAGCCGCTTATGTTGAAAAACTCTGAAAAGACATCTGACATATCTTCTTTCAGAATGGACTTATAGAAGTAAACAAAAGAAAAAACAGTAACTCTGTACAAATACTGTTTGTTTTCTTTGTTAGATATGTGAAATACATGAAATGTCATGTCTCTCTTTCTTTGATTACTGTGGAAATTCTGACTAAACATGTCATTGTATAATTTAATTATTAATATTGTTAGTCTGTCTGTATGTATATATGTTTATATGTAAAATTCAATAACAAATATTGTTAAAAAAAAAATCTGTACAAATACTACCAATGTGGGGAAATATAATGGGGTTCATAGAAATATGCATAATCTAATGATTATATCCGTCAGTATTAGTCTCTGCTATGAGGATAAAGGTTTATCTGTTTCACAATAGTAGCAACAATAACAACAACAATGGTCGGATGCCTGACATTAGCATGCTAAGCTAACTGGCTAGCTCAGCTGATCCCACAGTCGGACTGTCAACAACAAACCCACCATAGCTGCGTCCATTATCGGACGGACGACACATGATGTCTTGCTTTATTATACCTATAAACATGACCACTGGTCATTGGCAGTCATATTGTTTAAACGTCGTTTCTTGAACAGCACACACGGGTTCAAAGTGCACATTTCACTGCAGAGTAACGCAGAATAGAGGCTCAACCCAACACCGTTGAGTTTTAATGTCTGGGTTAGATGGCACGCCAGACTCCGTTAGAAAAACCGACTATTTAACGTTTCCGTGGATTTAAGCAAAGGCGTATTATTTGTAACAATATTTTTTTATACGTATTCATGTAGATCCACTCTCTCTCTTTCATTCGGCATAGATAGAATACAAGAAAGCAGCACATTCTTGGATGAAATCTCAACATTTCTACTACTTTTACAATGTTTAGTAGAAAGCTGTCAATAATAAAAACTACGCATTACATTACAAGTATTTGGTGGAGGGGATGTAACGTTATGCCGAAGTGTACAACAGACCATTACGGATTCAAAATGACTACACTTTTTGTTTTAGATGGCATCTTCTGGTGTCAGTATTAAAATGAATCATAAACACGCATAACTTTTAAATGGAATCCGCTTTTAATGATGATTAGCGCACTTAGATGAGCGGTTCTCGGGGCTTTTTACAGGCATAGTTTGGTGCTTTCTGGCCCTCCAGTCAGTCATTGTCAATGCTCCAGCGCAAATCCCTTTATATCAGCAGTTTGCTGTGTGCAGAAGAGCTATGAGGAAATTGCTTAATCAGTGACAACAGCACTACTACAGAGGCAGGGTCAGCTGCCTGTCCGATAATGGAGTCACGGTGCAACTCTGATGCTTAAAATGAGACTGTCAGCTGACTCATTGGGGTGATAGTAATGTAGTAATGTTTTCACAACTATATTGACTTTAGTAGTAAGAGGTGGTTTGTTGTTAGTGTCACAATTCACAGGAAAGTAGACGAAATACAGCTTCTACGTATGTGTCCGATAATGGAACTGGTGACGCAGCATTGACTCAAACGCCCCCTTTAAAAACGTTGTGTTTGAAAAAGCACCAGCAGCGAATAACTAACGGTTTTAACCGTTAAGCCCACCGGTTGTTAACGGTTACGTGACGTATATTCACTCACCGTGTGTGACTGCAGGTTCTGGCTGGCTTCGATCAGCGCCGTCAGCGGCACGGTGTCGTCCAGCAGCAGCCTGCCGGGGGTCGGCTTCGGCTTCTCCATGAAAGACATCCCCGGAGCGGAGGATTTAACGGTGAACGAACGTCTGATCTGAGCGTCCCGTCTGTCTGTCACTGACTGACTGACTGAACAACCGCCAGGAAGACACTGACGAGGCGGAGCCAGCAGCGGATCCCCGCTGAGCTGAACTGAACTGAGGAGGAAACTAACCAGCTAGCTGCTAGCTGTTAGCTCAGCTTCACCGTAACCAGGATGCGCTGCTCCGATCTGACGTCACGCTGCGTCACTGCCCCCTGCTGGTCCGGAGGAGGAACTATAAAGTCAGATGAGTCAAAATACATGATGAAATAAACTAATCACTAAAAATAACGAAACCAACATATATATATATATATCATAACAATTTTTTTGTACATAAATTGAGGAAATTAAGGTAATAAACATAATACACATTATAAAACATGTACAACTAACAGCAAATATGTCTTGTTTGTTCCTTGTTACTGATAGAGAGTTCAATCATCAAATCCACCAACCAACTCAAAACAAGAGTCATTACCAACAGGTGAATACACTTTTTACCATTGGCAGAGCATTTTGGCAAATTTTTCTTGGGCGCTACCCACATAATCAGCTGTGCTGCTCGTCCCACAAATGCATGATCCTTACAAGTTGGACATCATTGCGAAGGTAAATAAACAGGCTTTCCAACGATGTAAAATACAATGACCATTAGCATTGTAACAACAGAGAAATAATCGACCAAACACAAGTTTCCGAACTTTGTTTTTCCAGTATATATATATATATATTTTTTTTCTGTAAAATGAGAAAGTTTGTGACCCAGCTGCCATGTTGAGATCAGTTGAGGAAATACCAAGTACCGCCCACCAGCCGGCGCAAACTTTCTCATTTTACAGCTAAACAGTACGCTACAAGATGTTTCTGACAACATTTGAAGAGAGAGATAGGCATTACAGTAGCAGAATATTGATTCATATTAGATCAGCGCTGCCTAGTTTGATTGTTTGATCGGAGTTCTCAAGTGATTGACAGCTGCCTCCGTCGACTGAACAGCCAATAGGAATGCTCTCTCTCTGAAATGACCTGTGATCAGCTAAAGTCTCCCGTCAAGGGCTAGATTTTCTAAAGCCTGAAAACAGAGCCATGAGGAGGTGCAGAAGTTTAGGTTTCTCTCAGAACACTTGAATTACAATATGCTGAAAGGTTATTGTGGAATTTTTGCCCAATGATGCCAAAAACATACTGCCTACTGCCACTTTAAATGTGTTGGACTCAGGGTGGCCAACCAAAAGAGTCCAAATACTGATTAACACCCCTTCAAGTAGAAGAAATAAGATGAGACCAAGGGTCTTTCCCATTAGTGCTTTTATACGGCTTGACTCCTCTCCTCGACTCCTCGACTCGTCATAGTCCCGCCCACGGGAGATGCGAGCGGAGGAGGCGAGGAAAAGACTCGAGGAGAGAGGAAACGAGGAAATATGTTTTTGAAGACATGAGACGTCCTTTCCTCTGAAGCGTCACGTGAAGCGACGTCCGTTTCTGATGACAGCAGCAGCTGATCACAGCTGGATCAGCTGTCAGTCGGCTTCAACAGCTGTTTATGTCTGAACTGTACTAATACTAATAAAGAAACAGAGTTATCAGAGCAGCAGTGTTTCCTCTCTGTAGTCTGTTACCTGTTTAACAAACACCTGCACATGAATAACAGCTGCAGACTGTATTTCTACTGTGGACTGAGTCCTGCATAGAGGACCAGGAACCATCTCTACTGGATCAATATCTATATATTATTTATTCGTTATTAGTGTCTGTAGTTATTGATATTCTGACAGTAGAAGTTATGTATTAGGCTGCATGTTTGAGGGAAAAGTGAAATGATATAACTCATATCAAACCCGACGCTCAGGAATTATCAGCCTCATGTGACTGAATGGAAATGAGGATAAATGATGTAAAAGGTGTAAAAGAAAGACACTCCTTCTCTCTCTGACTTTAACCGGATACTTAATAAAAGTTAACGGGAGAAATAACATCATCAAAAGAAAACTCTTTCTAATGATTAAAGAAATTTGTTTAAGGTCCGTTCGTTATCAGCTTTTATAAACCCCTTTTAATGTCAGACTCCTTCAGTGACGGTGTGTGAAGCAGAGATACTGCAGGTCCTTCTGCTGCTGGAACACTTCACCATCAACATGGTCTGTCTGCTGTTCACACCTTCAATTAACACAGGTTTTAACTAGATGGTGAATCAGAAGACAACTAAACTATAAAACGTTTAATCTGTGATCTGTCTTCTCTCCGGTATAAAACTCAGTGATGTTGATGTATCAGATCAGTCTGATCGGCGCAGCGTCCAATCAATAACTGATATCCAATGTGGGGGCGTGTCGGTCGGTGATAAACTTCCGTGGAGGATACACTGGTGTATCCTCGCTCATAGCTCCTCCAGCAAGCCTCCTCGCTCCTCGATCCTCGCTCCTCGATGCGCATTTTATGAATTGGGACGTCCTTCAAGATGGAGGACTGAGATCGATTTCCGGGTCACAGCCGGAGGATCGAGGAGCGAGGAGTCGAGGAGGCGAAAAATGACAAAATGAGAAGCACCTCAGGTCATCAGTGAAACCACCTGTTGAGGTGATCGGTTGGACTGAAGACCAGCAGATTATTGGATGGTTGGACATCCCTGTAGACGGTTGTAAATTAAAAACCGCACCACAGCAAGAAGGCAGCCAGGGGAAAACAGGTAGAGACAATGACAGTGATTTGAACTCTGCTGAACTTCCTGTAACAATACGTGAATGGATTTGATAATTTTAAAGAAATTTAAAGATAACTGCTAATAAAAAAATTATCATTTAGAATTTTTATTCCACACATTAAACAAAATACAGAGCAGATCTGACAAATTAAACAATAAATCATTGAGTGACTGACGTGTCTCTCTGGTAGCTGCTCTGTCCGAACACACTTCTCGTGTCCGGCATTCAGGTAAATGATCAATAAACAACTAAAATTACAGCATAAAGCAAATTCCATTGTGTAGAGAGATGCTGAGCTGCATTGTGTGTGCTGCAGCGGCCATTTTTTAATCATTGCAACTGTACATCAGGGTGCTGTGACGTCTGGCCTCTGATCTCATCCCCTCCTCCTCCTCCTCTCACTCCTTCTTCTGCTGCTGCTCCTCGGGCATCATCACCATCACCTCCCCCTCCATCACCACCTTGTCCTTGACGGAGCACGTCACGGCGATGAAGGCGAACGACATCTTGATCTTGCGGACCTCGGCTTCGGCCAGCACCTCCTCGCCGATGTAGAGGGGCGCCGGGAAGCGGATCTCCTGGTACAGGAAGACGCAGCCGCGGCCGGGCATCCTGGTGCCGAGCACGGCCGAGATCAGGCCATTGATGAGGACGCCGTGAACGATGGGCGTCTCGAAGGAGGTGGTGCTGGCGTAGGCCGGGTCCAAGTGGAGGGGGTTGTTGTCGCCCGTCAGCTCGGCGAACAGCTCCACGTCGCGGGTGGAGAACGCTTTGGTGAGGGAGGCTCGCTGGCCGACGTGGAGCAGCCGGCAGGAGGGAGGAGAGAGGCACAGCCGCGGTTTATTAAAGATACTGCTCCACATGAAACTCATCCTGAAGGTTCCCCCTCTCCTCAGTCCAGCTGCAGCTCTCGACTGTTTGCTGTCAACGCAAGCAGGTACGGAGACACCTGAAGATGACACAAGAGAAAGAAGGACAGTCTTTATTGTCTCAGAGGGAGATTTGTTTTCACAGCTTGTTCATACTTCACACAGAAACATACAGATAAACACAATACATCGTAGGGGTGGGAAAAAAAATCGGTTCACCTATGTATAGCCATATGTTTTTACGATTGTTTTACGATTTTTTAATGCCAGAATAGATATATTTGCTTCATTTGAGTCTATGCGGAGGTAGAAGGAAGTTACCGCTTTTTGTTGTAGTCTGTGTAACGTGATGTCATATCCGTTCTGTATCCTTCATCCAAAACAAAGCTGCAGCGAGCCGAAACAAGAGTTTTAGAAGTAGAAAACGGTGGAGGGTTCACGTGGATACGACCTGCACCCTCACTTTTTAAATCCAAAATGGTAAACACTACTCATACAGTAAAGTATGGAAACACTTTGGGTTTCACACGTTGCCAGATGATTTTTGGGTTGCTGAAAAAAAAAAAAAATCCTGACAATGACTGATATATTTGACTTCGGGACATCTCTGACTACATACATGCTGAAAATCAAACATTATTACTGTATTAATGTAGATGTTTTCCAAAGAAAAAGTACCTAGAAGTGTATAATTCAACTTTTCCCATGGTCTTGTGTTAAAAAAAGTTAACAATAGCAATAAATCGTAATCTCAAATCGTTATACTTAAAAATCCCAATATATATCGAATCGGCACCCAAGTATCGTGATGGTATCGAATCGGGAGATAGGTGTATCGTCCCAGCCCTAATATATTAAATAAACACTTGGTCACAAGTCCTTGGTTACAAAGTCCTTCCCATGTACGACCGCTTGTTATTACAAGACACCTGAGCTCCATTCACAAAAAAAATATATAGGTTGAAAGCTCGGAAAAAAAGATTTTTGTCTCTAGAATATGATAGTTAAAGTAGGAAAAGGAGAATAAAAATACAATGTTCTCAACTCCATGATTCACATGCTGAGATACCAGTTTAATAGGTACACCTGTAAAATCTAATGCAACCTAATTCAACAGCTCCACACCTTAGTGTAGTTTATAAAGTTTATTTATTGGCGATGGGTCAGAAGAAGGTGCTGATTCAGTTCTGTGATCATTTTTAAGACTGAATTACAGTGAAAGGTTTTATAATATTCTGTCCACTCTCATTTACATACACAGTGAAGTACCCGTTCAGAGCGCGTGCCCGTCCAGAACTGATTGCTTGTGATTGCTTGTGCCGCAGAAGTGCAGCTCGCAGCATTATCGAGAATCGCGATATGACTGCTTGCACCCGCCAAGTGTGAAGTTGATTGGATGAACAGTTCTTGAGATATGCGAAGGACAGTCATGCATACATACGCAGACAGACATTCCTTCCTTTATAATTAGATGCAGCTGCTACAGCGCCACCTATTGGCGAATAGTTTATCCTAGTTCCAGGATGAGTCTTTCAAAGACAGAAGCCTCTGAACTGAGACACAGATGTCAGGCTGAGTCAGACTTTAACTGTCCCTCAGCAGCTGCTACACAACATAAAGATCATTTTTGGACACAGAGCTGAAGTGAAGTCTGCTGACCTGCAGCACTCTGAAGGCACAGGCCTGGTTCTGGTAGGAGCCCAGCAGAGTCAGGGAGCTCCACAGCTTCACCAAACCCCTGAAAACACACACAAACACACACATATTTATTAAAAAAAACATCTAGTGTAGGAGGAGTGAATCCTGCTGCTGCTGAACTCACTTGCTGTAAACACGCAGAAGAGCAGTGAGGGTGTCTTCATCGTACTTCAACAGGTCAAAGGTCAGCGCTGCTCCCACCTGAAACACACACATACAAATGCAGTGATGGAATGTAACATTTATGTACTTAAGTACGGTACTTAAGTACAATTTTGAGGTACTTATACTTTACTCGAGTTGAGTATTTCCATTTTCTGTTATTTTATACTTCTACTACATTTTGGAGGCAAATATTGTACTTTTTACTCCACTACATTCTTTTGGCAACATTAGTTGCTGGTTACATTACAGATTCAAAATATAAACCAGTTGCAGCATTACAGGTATAATATGCAGGAACTTTCTAAAAAACAATGTATAGACTGATACCAAAATAATCCCTCTCAGTCATCACTTATGAACCACTAGAAGTGTGTGGTGGCGTCTGTATCTACAGAGACTCTGCAGCCTTCTGCCTGGATTTTATCTTTTCTTCTTATGTTCCGGTGTTTGAGACTCTTCTGGGCGTCAGCAAACAGCCTTTGGGCCCGACGTGGGGGTGTAAAACCCAGCCAATAACAGCGCGCAGAGTGTGCAGCCCATTTCGGTCGTTGAATATCGCCGCTTTGTGCTTTAGAACGTAACCACCGCGAAGCAATCAGAAAATAAAGTTTTAGTTCTCTGATTCACTGTTTTATTCTCACCAACGCCGCTCCCTCTCTTCATTCACTCTATAGCTCGCTCGACCACCGCTGCTCTCTCTCCCTCGCTCGCTTGTTGAGCCGTGGGGGCGGGGGATTCAGTTTTTTGATGAATCGTTTTTTCTATAAAATGTTAAAAAATAGTCCAAGGTGATGTCCAAAGTGATGCCACCAAGTGTCTTGTTAGTCAGTTTACTATCACACGAGACAATGAGAATCTGGAAAACCTCACAGCTGGAAGAAAAGAATGTCTAGTGTTTTTAACTTGAACCATCAATTCATCGATTGACAGAATAATTGTCGATTCATTTTCTGTTAATTTCAGAACAAATATAACATTTTCTGGAGGCTTCCATTCAAGGGTCCCTCACAGTGTCAGAGCAGATCCCACTGTGGGAATCGAACCGCCGACACCCGGCCGTGTTAATGATCTCACCTCTCCATACAGGCTCTTCAGACCTGTGATGATGAACTGCTTCAGTTCAACTGCACTCAGTCTGGTAGACTCATCCTCCAGCACGCTAAACACACACAGAAACATCATGTGGGATGAACGTACAGGTATAGTAGTCATTGACAGACATGTACAAATATTATGGACAAATACACATTTATATTATTATTTTTTAGATATAACACCTACAATATCTAGGGCTGACCCGAATGCTTTAAAGCTTCAACTATTGCCATGGTAATCAATCTCCAAAGCAGTATTTGAATGCTTTTTTTTCTTTTTCTTTTATGTATATAAGTATGTAATAATAATTAGGGCTGTCAATCGATTAAAATATTTAATCGTGATTAATCGCATGACTGTTCATAGTTAATTGTGATTAATTGTGATTAATTGCGAATTAATCACACATTTTTTATCTGTTCAAAATGTACCTTAAAGGGAGATTTGTCAAGTATTTAATACTCTTATCAACATGGGAGTGGACAAATATGCTGCTTTATGCAAATGTATGTATATATTATTATTAATAATAATAATAATAATATTATTCAGCCTCCTTCACGACAAGCTAGTATGACATGGATTCCTTAGGTTTTATAGTTTCATATGATACCAGGATCTTCACTCTAGCTGTAAAATATAGCTTGCTAAATATAGCAAGTTGTGTAAATGCGTTAAAGAAAATAGTGGCGTTAAAATGAATTTGCGTTAACGCGTTATTATGGCATTAACTTTGACAGCCCTAATAATAATGTATAAATCCCAAAATAGCTCATGAAATAAGGAATAATCCCACAACATTATTCATATTCAATATTAATAATTATTAGTTATGCTCAGACGGATATTGCCGTTTGTTGTGTGTAGAGGTGCATGCGTGCACAGTAGTGTGGCAGCTGCACCGTCCTGAAGCTTCGAATAGATTTGAATATTTCTTACTGAAGCTTCAAAGCCCAAAAAATGGTATTCGGGACAGCCCTAAATAATATCCATATGAAAACATCTTTATGTGATTCTATGGAGTGACAAGTAAAAAGAAAACAATATATTACCATTAATAAACAAAGCATTTAAAAAAAAGCCTGTTCCAGTGACTTACAGGCAGACCTTCATGTAGTGGTACGGCGAGGCGTTCTTCAACACGACCCGTTGGTAAACTGCAGGTCCGTCCTGTTCGTCGGCGTGGCTCATTCTATTAAAGCATCAGTGACTCGGACTCCAACAGGTGAAGAGCAGCAGGTCGATCACCTGACTTCAGACTAAACACAAACCACTGAAGGTTAAACAGACATCAGCTAAGCTCGACATGACTTTAAACCACCCAAGTCTATTCGTCAGGTCTGTATTTGTATCCAGCAGCAGGACTGTGTGTGTTTCATGGTTCAGACGAGTCAAACGTGACGGTGAGTCTGTTGTTATGAGGTTGAGGCTCATTTCAGAATAATAAACATTATATTATTGGATTACGATTATTGACGGATTAAAGCAGCAGTGGGTAAAATTGGAGCAAATATGATTAAAAATATACCTAATGGCATCTGCAAGATTTCACAGACCGGAGGAAAACAACCAATCTGGAGCTGGAGCCTTGCCGTCTCTGAGCAGCTGTCAATCACTCGCGAACTCCGATCAAACAGTCGAACTAGGCGGCAAATATGAATCAATATTCTGTTACGTTAATGCCTATTTCTCTCCTCAAATGTTTTTAGAAACATCTTGTAGTGTACTGTTTAGCTGTTAAAATGAGAAAGTTTGTGACCCGGTAGCCATGTTGAGATCAGTTGAGGAAATACCAAACACCACCCACCAGCCGGAGCAAACTCTCTCATTTTACAGCTAAACAGTACACTACACGATGTCAAGGGGCACAGTCAAATATAAACTGCTTTGGGTTGCTGAGTGCTGTTGTTGAAATTGTTGTGTGTTGTTGTGGGGTTTTTTTTGTTTTTGTTTTTTTGTTCTTCTTCTTTGAGGTATTTATTTATTTTGTCTTATCTTTTATTTTATTTGTTTTCTTTGTTAGATATGTGAAATGCATGAAATGTCATGTCTCTCTTTCTTTGAAATTCTGACTAAACATTTCATTGTATCATTTAATTATTAATATTGTTAGTCTGTCTAGTATGTGTATATATGCCTATATGTAAAATTCAATAAAAATATTGTTTAAAAAAACAAAAAAACAAAGGAGTAAATTAAAAAAATTAAATGTTGCATTTTTTTTGTTTTGACACACATAAAAGAATAAACTTAGCTAACAATATAGTCAGTTAACCACCAGGTTAACATACATCTAACAACTTGCTCTCACAGTCAGCGGTTAAACATCTAAAATACAAACGTTACCCTTTAAAATTACAGTCTTGACTCGTCTGACAGACTAACTTTTCCTCGTGAAAATGTCAAATAACGTTTACTAACATGTCTAACAGAACCTGTAGCTACAGCTAGCTAACAGGAGGTCAAACAGTAGCTAGGTCAGCTGAACTGACTACCTGAAGCTTCACCAGCTCGTAGCTGCAACACTGACAGATAAAAACATAGTAGTACAATAGTAGATGAACTGATATTTGTTACTGTTGAAATATCCCCCGAAAAATGTAGTTTTCCAGGATTTAACTCACCAACTACACCAACACTGAGAGATAACAGCGTGTTGTTGTGAACCTCCAAGCGACCATGCTAGTGATGTGTCGTCGCGAACGAGCCGGCTCAAAGAGCCGGCCCTTTTAAGTGAACGATCAAGGTGCGTGTCCACAGGGGCGTTTTTTATCGCGAGGGGGCGCGACGCTTCCCAACATTGGACGCTTGGTGGGCGGTCACTAGACACAGGCTGTTCCCACCTGATTGGACGAACACTTTCCCTCCGTTGGCTGCTGCTCCCAGCTTTCAAACAGGAAACAGTATGGAGGCTTGTTTGGAAACTTTCTTCTCTTATATCACGAAAATAGTTCAGCGAAATGTGTTTCTGAGAACATTTGAGGCGAGAAATAAGCCGCGCAGTTGCTAAATCTGTCTTTATTTTGGATCAACAACGTTTATTTTAAAAGATTCTCTGGAGTTTCGAGAGGCGGCGAGTCGCGTCGGACGCCCATGATTTGCATAAAGTAGACTAGCCCTCAACTTTATGCAAATCAGGAGCGGGCGTCGTGACGCTCCGTTTCTTAAATCAGCCACGCTACCAGAATGCATTGCACGGCTGCTTACATAGACAATAAATGGGAAGTGTGGAAAAGACGGAGCCTGTGGACATGTACCATAAGAGCTGGCTCCCGTCTGAGAGCCGTTTTTTTTTTCTTCTTTTTTCTTTACTTAATTCAAGGCAGAATGATAGGACGATCTTCTCCTTACTACGGGCACTCCATGCACTGACTGTGACTGAAGGATGTGTTAATGATGTCCGTGGGACCAATCAGGTGATGACAGACAAGGATCATACCATCAAGCAGGGAGGGGCGGGGCGCTGACGGTCTACAGGTACAGAGCAGGAGGGAGAGGAGGAGAGAAAAAGAGAGAGGAGTGCGGTGAGCGAAAAGCAGACAAGATGAGTGACAGTCGGAAACGAAGCAGCATGTAAAATTATAGTATTCTGAAAATTATAAGGTTTAGTGTAATTATATTGAATAATTGAAGTGATATATGTGCACACATACTAATCATAGATCAAAACAGCGCTAAATTTGGCTGAATTATAAAAGGCAGAAGTGGTAAAACGAAGAGCCGTTTGGGAGCCGAAAGAGCCGGCTCTTTTCTTGGTGAGCTGAGCCAAATGATCTGGCTCACTAAAAAGAGCCGTAATTCCCATCACTACTGCCAACCGGAACCAGCGCATGCGCAGTCAGCACAGCCGGATATGTCAAAGAGGTGTGAAATAGTGTGAGGCATCACTCTGTCACAACATCCAGCGTCCAGGAATCACAAACCAAGGTAAGAAGCTCCTTCTTCTTCTTCTTCTTCTTCTTCTTCTTCTTCTTCTTCTTCTTTGGTGTTTATTGGCGGTTGGCAAACCAGTTTATAGGTGCATTACCACCACCTACTGGACTGGAGTGTGGAGCAGGAGATTGGCAGGAAAAAAAATAAAAATTATTATTATTATTATTAGAATAATAATAATAATAATAATAATAATAACAAAAATAAAATAATAATAATACTACTAATAATTAAATCCTCTCCATTATTCCTGTTGCCCTTAAGTAATTAATTAGAAGATTGTGTACTTTCTTAGATGTCTTTGCTAGCAGATTCCCCTGATAGCAATTCAATCAATAAATCAATCAATACTTTTATTGCCATGTCAACCCACAGTTGATTGGAATTTTTTTTTATAATCTATTTATACAATCATTCAGACCAATAAAATCCTAAAATGCTAAAATACTGTGAAGAGCCTTGTGCTATTGCAACTTCCCCTAAAGTGTCTAGTGCAAAACATTCCTAAGTGCGTGTTGGCTGGAGCACAATTTCCTCCCGCAAAGAGCCTATGCATTTGAGTTTAGGTGCCTGATAATCTTCGTCATATTTGTTGCACTCTATAAGAACATGCTTGACAGTTTCCAGTTTATTACAGAGCGTGCATAGTCCAGTCGGGTGCTTGCCCTATTCTATGGAGTGTTTGGTTTAATCCTGTATGTCCTATTTTCAGACGGGTAATGACCATCTCTTCCCTTAGGCTCCCGCTCCGTATTCCACCAGAGGTAAGAATTTATTGAAAAAACATTCAAATACACAAACATTGTTGAACATAATGGTACAGTGAAACAAGAATATTAATTTGAATAAGTAATCAACAGTAATGATAATAATAATAATAGAACTGGGATGATTAACTTCAATAATATAAAGTTATAATAAGAAAAAAGAGTTCACCGTACAGTTAGACAGTTTTACCTTTTTTTTAAGTGTTCATAAGTTTTAGAGTTTTAATATATTCTTTAAATTCACATCAAAATCCAGCGAAATTGGGAGTAACTTTTGTTATTTTGCATTTATGTATGTACAATTTACCATATAAAATCAATATGTTTACGATGAATTCAACGTTATATTGATCATGTTCAAAATATATAGTGACATTTTTAAATTTTGATGTTATGATTAGTTTTACACAATATATTCTTTCATTCAATGGTAAAATAAATGTGTTAAAGATTGTGGTTCATCATTGCAAAAATTTCATTTTTATTTGATATCTAAGAATTTGGAGGAATATAGAGTTGTTGGATGTATATTTTGTAAAATGTTGATGTGTACATCATTGATTTTATTTTCGTAATACAGAATTTGTATGGTAATAGCCATACCCTCTGCCAATCAGTACCTATGTTGTCCAAAAAAGGTTTTACAAAGGTAAGATAAAGGGATATTCAGGTCTTGCAGCAATACAAGGACAGAAATAAGTACAGATAGATAGATAAAAGTAATAAAAAAATAATTAGAAAGATGAATGAAAAGAAATAAAAATAGAAAATATACAAGAGTAATTAACTCAAAATTAAAAGATTATTACAAAGTAGATCCTGTTTGTTTCTGTTATGTACTTTTCAATTTGAAACTCTGTGCGTTTCGACCGTTTTCGGGGAGGAGTTTGCATGGATGACTGTTAATTGGTAAAACACACACAAGCACACACACACACACACACACACACAACACTGCTGCTTCAACGGCTTCAACTCGTGTACCGCTTCATTCATAAACAAGGAAGTATTCTCTAGTATTGCTTTAGGACCATTTTAGGACGAGGAAAGAACATTTTTCTTCTAATATTGATTCATATTTGATCAGCGCTGCCTAGTTTGACCATTTGGTCGGAGTTCGCGAGTGATTGACAGTCGGCTCTCATAGACAGCAGATGGACAGCAGACTTCAGATCAGCTCTTACTGCTTGTTTTCCTCCGGTCTGTGAAATCTTGCAGATGCCGTTAGGAGAACCGGAGGACACAGAGGCACATAATTTTTTCAGGGTTACCTGTTTCATGTACTACTGACACGATATAGTGACCATTTTATAAAAATAACTTTTTTTAATCATATTTGCTCCAATCTCGCCTACTTCAAGATCTAAGTTATGAGTTATTGATCCAGGAAGTTTGAATCTGTCAATATCTTTCCAACTTTACCGAAGTCCGTGACTTGACTGTCAGGAATGATTGGAGGAAGTGCCCTATGAGGTTACTCGTTCCCTCGAGTTACTAATTTGAGGGAACGACTTACTAACCTGATGGAACAACTTACTAACTTGAGGGAACGAGTTAATAAAATGTTCTCCTAGGGGTCTAGGGGGGCTCTGTACATCTCTTATGAGTCGTCACGCAGCGATCTGTTGGTGTATTACTACATACAAAAACAAACAAACAGAGAAAACACAAAACAGAGCTGAGAAGTTTCCAATCAATCAATAAGACTATTATTTATTTTTTTCTGCAAAAGATTTATTTCTGTAGTCCAGAAACACGCTTTGTACATGTACTGACATTACTAAATCACTTTATTTATTAAACTTTATTCATCTATATACGGTACAGTTTTAATTCTGAATTTCAATCTGAATGTGTTTTTATGAGGTTAAAGGGACTGTTCGTAACTTCTTACACGTATAAATCATTGCGGGTTGGTGTCCCATGCGCGCTCTTCAGACCAGACTCCAACACAAACTACACGGAAGCACCAAAACCGCAAAGTTATATCTAGTGAAGCCAATCTGTTAAACAGTGTTGGCCGTGGTTGGAGGACACGGGGGAGACCGTAGCTTTGGTCTCCAGGGCCGGTGTCTCTGCTGTACTCTGCTCCTCTGCCTGCTTGCCTTCACTCACACACCGCGCTTGTTCTCGCTTGCTGTTTCGCTCCACTCTTATGTGCATGCGCGCACACTACACACTGCAGAAGAGTTAGTTTAGCTCTGAGAATATCTAGTAAATGTACAGTGGACGTTTGTGCAAAAGAATGCTGCAGCTCCTCCAGACCAACAAAGGTTCCGTGTCTTGTGAAGTGGCGGGGCTCCGCAGCGAGAAACGTTATCGTCTCTGACCGGGTGCCGGTGTCTCCCCTGTTCCTTCTGACCGCGGTCGGGGGGCTGAACCAGAAAAAGCCAACACTAGGATCAGCAGTAATTCATGGAGAGACCTTTGTCTGGTCAGCTAACATTACTGCCAAGCAGGTGAAATATAGAGTGATATTGTGGTTTTAGCTGACGCGTGTCGCCTCACTGTTTTGAGCGATGCTCATTCACGTCTATGTAGAGCGAGCACAAGCGTGAGCCCGACGCTGACTTTCGTTGACTTAACGGCCACATGTGACGCTGTTAACAAGCATTTCTGATTCTTACAAACAGTCCCTTTAAATATGCAGTCGGTTCACAGCAGGAGACTTCACACACAAACGACTGACATTCACATGAAACTGAAATATAGTTTTTCTGAATGTGCAAAATCCCAGTGTTTTCTCATCAAAAACAGAGACTACGGCCTCCTGTGCTGGTGTTGTGTGTACAAAAACTTCAGGAATATTTGACTCTCTGTCCAGTCCATTTTGTTTGTGCATTTAATTTTCACAGATGTAAACGCTGTCGTAGAAAACTCTTATATCAGACTATAAAAGAGTATCATCACAAAATATCAATACCACTTAATCATAACCTTCATTCTCCTCACCTTCATCATCCATAGTGGAGTCATATGATTCAAACGTTTTCTTCAGGAAAGTTTCTTAGTGTTTTCACTTCTGACTTCCTGCGCAGGCAGGAAGTCCATGATGACCTTGGCAACTTTCCTGGGCCGATCCAATACCACAGAGTGACCACAGTTGTCCAACAGCGCCACCTGGCAGTTTGGCAGCGACTCCTGCAGCACTGTTGCCCCCGACACGTCCAACACCTGAGAGAGGAGGCAGGTTAATAAGCAGCCCATCATGTTTGTGGATTTTGGCGACACCTTTGGTGATCAGCAGACATTGCTGTCGATTTGTTATATTAATTTTCTATTAGCTACGCTAGCAGCACGGGTAGCGGACGCTTGATCAGTTGGTTGACTGAAAAATAAAAATGCTATAACAACATTTTGTACAGATATTCAGGGTCCCCAGAGGATAAATCCTGATGATCACCGTGAGGTTCATATTTGTGGTTTTGATTGAAATGTGTCAACAACTATTAGAAGGATTAACATGAAATTTGGTTCAGACATTCATGTTCCCCTCGGGATGAACTGTAATCACTCTGGTGATCCTTTTATTTTCCATTCCATAATCATCTTAATTTGTCCAATACTTTGATTTATGACCAAATACCTGCAAAACTAATGCAGAAAATCCTCCTTCCTGCCCAGTCCTAGGGGGGCGGGACTAAGCCTCAATCTCTCAGGCTACACCTGAACTGATAAACTGCACAGGCTCTCCTTTTAGCCCTGTTTCCACCGCAGGAACTTTCCCTTGGAACTAAGAACCTTTTGAGGAAATCCGTGCGTTTCGACCACAGGGACCAGGGTCTAAATTAAGTTCCGGGGGCCTTTTACTAATCATGGGGTAGTACTTTCTGAAAGTACAGGAACTTTCGGGTGGAGTTTGCAGGGAGGACTGTTGCTGATTGGTAAAACACACAGACACACAGCACTGCTGCTTCAACGGCTTCAACTCGTGTACCGCTTCATTCATAAACAAGGAAGTACTCTAGTATTGATTTAGGACCATTTTAGGACGAGGGGAGAACATTTTTCTTTGTTTTATAACATTGAAAGTAAAGTTAGGCTCTGCTGTCGAAAAAGTTTCACAGTCCTTCGAGTCAGAGGCTGCGGCATTGGGTATGGATCAGGAGAGCAGCATGATGATTACATGCCAAACCTCCCCACCAAGGGCATGTTCAGAGTCTGGAATCCAGGCACATGCTCCACTCCAGCAAACGCCTCCTCCACTCCAGGCGCCTCCAGCATCTCCTCCACTCCAGGCGCTTCCAGCACCTCACTCCAGGCGCCTCCAGCATCTCCTCCACTCCAGGTGCTTCCAGCACCTCCTCCACTCCAGGTGCCTCCAGCATCTCCTCCACTCCAGGCGCTTCCAGCACCTCCTCCACTCCAGGTGCCTCCAGCATCTCCTCCACTCCAGGCGCTTCCAGCACCTCCTCCACTCCAGGCGCCTCCAGCACCTCCTCCACTCCAGGAGCCTCCAGCACCTCCGCCCTTCCAGGTGCCTCGTGTTCCTCCAGGCTTGCTGCCCCCTGTACCCCCACCACTCCAAGCGGCCCCTCCTTAGGTGCCTCCTGCTCCTCTAGGCTGGACAGCCCCTGTTATGCAGCCCCAGTATCCTTATGACCTTAGTCAAGCTCACCGATATTACAGTAATTTCTTTCACCCATTATGGCCCCCAGCTCCAATGCATAATCCACAACTGTATCCAGCCCCCCCCCCCCACTTGGGTACAAGTCACGTGTGGAGGGACCGACTTTCTCCAATTTCTATAAGGAAGACCCCCATGAATACACAATGCGTAAGATGGACCTAACAAACATCTTACCTCCGTGGGAAACCGAAATCTACAAGTATCATATCCTGTTAGACCACCTTAAGCTACCCTCTGCACGACATATTGCATTGGCCTATGCTCACGACCCACAGCCTTATACTAAGTCCTTAGCTGCTCTAGACCTACAGTATGGGCAGCCCCACCTTTTAGCCTTGAAAAAGATAACCACTATACTAAATCTCCCTCAATTTCTACCTGGTGTTTCTAAAGCTTTTCACAACATTACAGGTAGAGTCCAATCTCTAGTAGGAATGCTGCAGGCTATGGGGCAAAGTGAGGGAGCAGCTGAACTTGCCTGTTCCTCTCATGTACAACATCTCCTTAGTAAGCTGCCGGCTGACTCAGGAGCCAACTTCATACATTATACCTGCTCAGCCCACCACTGGTGGACTTTGCTACATACCTCCAGAAAGCCAGTCAGTGGCCGTTCAAGTCAGACATCTGACTCCTGAAACCTCCATTCAAACCAGGATGTTAGTGACGAGGTCAGCCCCAACCTCCATTTAAATCAGGAGGTTAGCGCCGAGGTTGGCCCACACAACAGCCACCATAGTGCATGGTGCCAGCACCAACCCTTATCTCTCATCCCCTTCAAGAGAAATTGGCACTACACCCAAAGCTTGCCGATTGCTACTCACCTCCCATCATTCAATAATCAAATGCAAAGAGCAGAAGGATCGGAGGACAGAGAATGTAATAGCTTGAATTAAAGGGGAAAAGAGATGATGGATGTGTGCAGGACCACAAATGGCAATGAAATGCAATCTGAAAAAGCCATGTCCTCTGGGCATTCTCCACCATGTGACTCAGAGAGAGACATAATCCAAGGTCCTATATCTGAATCCCCAGTTGAACTCTTCCAAAGTCCTTCTAAAGGTGGTCAAATTCATCCTACGGAATAAACACTGTACCTTAGGCCTTCTCCTTCCTTCCTTCTCTTAAGGTGCAGCCTCTTTTTTTGACAGGAGCAGTTAACACTCACCTCATAACTCCGACAAAGCGAGTCTGCTTAGGTCCACCAGGGGCACCAGCATTCCTCCACACCAACCTAGGTTGGACACTTCAAGGACCAACCTTTCTCCAGGAGCATTCAGATGCCACCCAAGCTCTCTTCACCCTAACTGAAAAATTATGACAAATAGGTATTCTTCTCTTTAAAATTGATAAACCGATCAAAAGATCTAAACGGGACAAGGAGGCCATGAAATTTCTGGAAGCCATAACCTCCCAAGCCTCAGCCCCAGGTTCCTGGTTACCAATCCAGGTCTGAGCCGAGGTTCTCGGCTACCTGTCCAGGCCAAGCCGCAGCAGCCTGGCTACCCATCCAAGCCCCTGCAGCCCGGCTACCCATCCAAGCCCCAGCAGACCGACTACCCATCCAAGCCCCAGCAGACCGACTACCCATCCAAGCCCCAGCAGACCGACTACCCATCCAAGTCCCAGCAGACCGACTACCCATCCAAGCCCCTGCAGACCAATTGCCCATCCAAGTCCCAGCAGACGGACTACCCATCCAAGCCCCTGCAGCCTGGCTACCCATCCAAGTCCCAGCAGACCGACTACCCATCCAAGTCCCAGCAGACCGACTACCCATCCAAGTCCAAGCAGCGCGGCAACCAGGCAGGCTACCAGACTAAGCCCCTGCAGCCTGGCTACCCATCCAAGTCCCAGCAGACCGACTACCCATCCAAGTCCCAGCAGACCGACTACC
>CAKAKR010005653.1:0-44598 GCA_916700685.1 Adelosebastes latens
TGACAACTAATTGATTAATCGATTAAACATTGTACCTCTAATGAAAATAATGGTTAGTTGCAGCCCTAGTGTTATGTCCTATAGGTCTTAGATGAAGCTGTCTGCAGTCTCTCATCAGTTGGATTGTGATTGAAGACCTGGGAGTTCACCTGGGTTCATATTATTTTACTTGACTTTTGCTGACTTTACTTTATTCTATATATATAAAATAATAACATAGAGACACTTGAGCAATCCAAGCAAGAAGTTAATTCAATGAATTGAATTTTTCACAGTTTTTTGACAATCCGATAGATTAAACAATGAATTGATTAATCGAAAAAATAATCAGCCGATTTATCGATAATGAAAATCAGGGCTGCAACTAACGATTATTTTCATCGTCGATTAATCTGTTGATTATTTTCTCAATTAATCAATTAGTTGTTTGGTCTATAAAATGTCAGAAAATGGTGAAAAATGACCTGACGTCAGCGCAGTCAGTCACATTTCAACAGCTAAACTGTGGCCTTTATTTAAATAAAATAATAAATACAACATCTCTGGTTTGAGTCTGGGTGGGGATCTTTGTTGCAAGTCAACCTGCTCAGTCTCCCCTTATTTTTGTAATTTATGTTTATTTGTTTCACACATAAAAAAGACAGTAAAATACAATTCACATGAAAGGAATATAAAATACGTGTGAGGGTGTGGTAGAAACCTATAATGCCTTATATAAAAACCACACCCAAAGGACATACAGTAGGTAAAATATGACCATGACAAAATTCACCAATACATTTTAGATATTAGTGTTCCAAAAATTTCACATATAAAAGAATACAGTGTAAAGTGTAGGAGTAAAGTTCAAACAAAACAAAAAATACAAAGAAGCAGGAGTAATTACCATATTTACAGTTTCTAAGAGTGATCTTTTACATAGACAATGACACAGAGGAATCTATTAAATGGACATTTTCTTTCAAATATTTTTTATTGGGTTTTTTGTACACATAGCAAAAGTCATTTTAACAAATGTAGAACGTAACGCATTGTCCTTAACATGAAATAAAAACAGAAAAGGGACCACCCCTCCCCCCCACCCCATGTTGGTCTTGATCATACGAAAGGGAAAAAAAAATAGAAATAAAAAAAATAAACACATTTTAAAAAATAATAAAAAAATATGTATATGTATATATATATAGTAATAACTATAATAAGTAAATAACTAGAACAATTAAATTAAATAAGAGAGAAAAAAAAGCATATGAAATCAGATAATGGACTAAAATAAAAGTAAAAACAGTAAAATAAATACAAAAATAAAATAAAATAGGGAAATAAAGAGGGTTGTAGAAAAGGTGTAGTGAGAATGGACATTTTCATTCCATAAGATAGCTCCATGAAATTTGATAGAAAACAACAAAATAATATCTAAAACAATGAGGTAAATCTGCATCCTTCTACCTCGCCTTGAAGACAAATGTACAAGTTTGAAGAATGTTGATGTCAAATATAGTCAAAGAAGAAATGTATAATTCTAGCCATATAGAAAGTATGACAGCCATCCTATTCTTATGAGCTGTGAGGTACTTGATCTGTATTATTGATTAATAAATGTTTGTATATGCATTTTTGTATACATTGTTGTATATTATGTATATATGTGTTTTTCTTAATATACATGTAACATTACCTGTGATTATATGTGGGATATTTGGGTCACTGTCGGGATCATGTGACTATCATGTGACCAGAGGTTTACCTTTCAAGATGGCGTCTCTTTGTGAAGAAGAACATGCTGGAAACGTCACTAACTAAAGTACCTCTTTCACACCTGAGGACTCAACCAGGGTCGAACCAGGGTAAGGTTTACCTTTTTAAAAAGATATCTGTCGCCTGTTTTATCTGTTATACAGTAACAAACCCAGTCCAAGTTCATTACATTATCCAGCAATTAGCAAAATAAATTAAATATAAACTCATTTTATTACATTTGGACACAGTTGAACAGCAGAAAAGATTAATAGCCCTGCTACATGAAGCAAATCTTTGCTGGGATGGTGGAGTGAGTGAAATTTACATTTCAGTCTTCAGAAGTTTCTGTAATACTTTTGTAAATGTAGCCTATATTATCATATTAGATAGCACAATGTAGTCTAATAGATGATAAATGAGTAGTGCAGGTAGACAGAGGAAAAAGGTTCATGTTGATGAATACTGTAAATCTGTATGTTTTTTGCATCCATTACAGTTCCATACATACAACAAAGCTAAAAATGCTGTATGTATTATATTTACACTATGTCCCAAAAACATGCATCATTTTGTGACATTTTATGTTTTTGCACCCATTGATGATGCTACTATCATCCCCTCTCTCTGTAGTCCTCCAGACCTGTAACCCCCCAGCCCATTTCTAACACCTGAGCTCATTAATATGCATTGCTCCGGGGTTGTGACCCAGGTTGTATCTGAATTATCCTGACCAGGGTTCAACCCGGGTTGACTGGCTTGGTTTGAATTGAAAAAAGGATGGTTGGACCATGGTTAGGTAACCCTGGTCCAACCTTGGTCATCGGTGTGAAAGGGGTATAAGATGTGCCAATAAATTGCACTTAAAGGGAGCTACAGTGTGCGGACCTTCTTCTATGTTTTTCATTGCTGTTTTCTATTAGGGCCACATTGAGGAAAAAAAAAATCGGAGATTTCAAGAATAAAGTCATAATATTATGAAAATAAAGTCATAGGTTTACCACAAAAAAAGTGGTAATATTATGAGAATAAAGTCATAATATTATGAGAATAAAGTCATAATATCATAAAGTAGTAATTTTACGTGTTATTTTAGAGGGGAAATAGAGCAGACTGTGTGAAAATGAGGAACGTGGAGCATCTTGTGAAGTTATACTTTAGTATCGGTTTCACAAATAATGAAATACTTAATATCTTTTGGCACATCAGCACCACATTATCATAAGTATCAGGACCTTGAAAAGATTGTGCAAAAAACTGCATTTATTCCAAAGAAAGAACCACACGGACCTGATGGGGAAATGGCCTCTTTTGTGGAGGAGGAAATTGTAATATTCTCATAATATTATGACTTTATTCTCGAAATCTCTGATTTGTTTCCCTCAATGTGGCCCTAATACTCATATGTGTAGCACCGGCCTACTACGGTTTTGGATGTGCACGACCACTTTACGTTGTTTTTAGGTGGATTTTGTTATCTTGGGACAGAGCCAGGCTAGCTGTTTCCCCCTGTTTCCAGTCTTTATGCTAAGCTAAGCTAATTGGCTGCTGGTTAGGTTATAGCCTTATGTTGAATAGACGGATATGAGAGCGGTCTCCATCGTCTCATCTACTCATGCCAGGAAAAAAAATCAGCGGATTTCCAAAATGACCTGCTTTATTATCTAGAGACTAAAGTGGTGCAACAACAGTTCAACGAGCCTACGGTTCGGTTTGTATCGCGTTTTTTTGGGGTCACGGTTCCAGTTTCAGTTCGGTTTGTTTTGCACAATAGAGAGAAGAACAACATAACCATTTCCAATGTGTTAATGTGTTTGAATTCCAAAAGAGATGGATAGATAGATAGATGCAGATAAGGCAGGCTACTTCATGGTCCAGTCGGCCTATATGTTCAGATAATTGCCTCTTCTATGTCTCTGGCACCTCGTCAAATAATTAGCAAGCCTGCGGTTCGGTTTGTACGTCATTGAACGATTCACTTCTTTTACGGTTCTCCTGGAGACCCTGTTCCGAAGAGGGGCCCGGTGTCGAAATCTTGTTTTGAGACCTTCATCATTTCAGTTTTGTACTTATATGTTGCAATTCAGTCGAGGCACAGCATCTCATTTGTGACTGTGGAGCAGATGATTCCAGTCCTGTGAAATGAATTGCTGCATTTTCAGAGTTTTGCTGAAAGAGTGCAATTTGGAAACAAGTTTTTTACTTCAAAATGTAATCTCTTTTTCGCATGTGTGTAAACAAATAATTTCAAAATGTCCTGCTATGTCTCTCTGTTCATTTTCTTTTCCTCCATTTCTCTCTCTGAGGCTGAAGTTGTGGCAAAGAGATGTGAACAATAGGCCTTTCATGACGCCCTGCAATGCAACGATGATTCCTTAACTGGAATTTGTAGCTTTTTAATTTTCTTTAATACAAATTTCACATATAATCACAACATTACATTTTTTTACTACCTCTTACATACAAATTCGGGATGTAGGCCTAAGCTATAATTCAGGTTTTACACCATATTTTATGGAGATTTCTAAATTTTGTATTTGTAACGTGACCAACGCGAGCAGCCCACCAAGCCGAATGCATTACACTGACTGTGATTATGATTATCACACGCTTTCCACTTGTCTGTCCGTCCGTCTGTCTGTCTGCTCTGAGCCTGAACACCTGTCTGTGCTCCTCTCTGCCTGTCGCCCTTTCAGCTCGTCTGTATGTATGTTGAGACCATTTCTTTGTGAATCTGACCAACAGAGAGCGCTCTATAGTGTGATATACATTCATCTGCTATTGTCACACAACAGAAAAAATCAAGTTGCACATGTTCATTCATGTCCACAAGAAACAAAAAAAAAATAAATAAATAATAAATAAAAATGGCAGGCATGAGTGAAGTCATAAATCAGCATATTTCTCACTCTCTGCTCCCTAATGTCCCATCCATCTCTCTTGTCTTGTTGCCTTTTATGTCTCCCTCTGCTCCGACAACAACAGAGCCTTTCATGTAGACATCTTTCCCTCCGACCCCTCAGGCCCTCTCCCTCTTTCTCTTTCCTTCACACAGACTAATTAAATGTTCTGACAAGAACTCATGATTGCAAAGTCTGCACTACTTTCTCTCTGTCTGTCTCTCTCGCTCTCTTCCTCATAAAATATCTCATAAAATCCATATACTTGAGTTATTGCCACTTGATTGAAAATCAAAGTTGTTTTAAAATCAAGACACAGATGTTTTGTTTTCATAAAAATACATATCACTTTATTTGTGGTGTTAGAACAGTTCGCCACACACAAATATAATACCGTAGCAGAAAAAATATGTTACATCAGATTTATTTCCATGTTTACAATCGTCTTAAACGTTGAGGAGAGCGTACAGTCGACAGGTGAAAGGTAAATTCTTTATATAATAACAGGGGTGCATTTAATAATTTGTTTTGGTAGGTTGCCTGTGCTTCCCTTTTTAAAATACAGAAGTTACAAAGAGCTTTACAGGAGGAAGAAAAGAGATTAAAAGAGGCAGAGAAGGCATCATATAAAAACAAGGAGAACTAGGTGTACAGCCCACAAATAACTTATAAATAACTTAACAAATTAGTTTTAAGATGTTTTGTAAAGATCCAGAGTCCCACAAAGTAAAGCACAAATATTCATAAACAACAGTTCATGTCAATATAATTCAACACACACAGTGTTGTTAATGTTTTCTACCAAAGACGTCACATTGAGTACCAGAATAAGAAGGCATAAGTGATGCCAGCTCCTCAGACAGGTCGGTCTGATTACTGAATCAGTCAATTACTGAATTAGTCAATCGAAAGAAAAATAATCTAAAACTATTTTGATAATCGATCAATCGTTTCAGTCTATTTTCAAGCAAAGAAAATGTGAAACTAATGCCAAACATTCTCCACTTCCAGCTTCTCCAATGAGAGAATTGGTTGCTTTTCTTTGTCATATATCATTATAATCTAAATATCTTTGGGTGTTGACCTGTTGGTCAAACAAAACAAGATATTTGAAGGTGTCTCCTTGGACTCTGGATGTTTTGATGGGCATTTTTTTCACAGTTTTTTGGCAATCCGATGTATAAAAAATGAATCAACGAATCAAAAATATAATCAGCAGATTAATCGATAATGAAAATTAGGGCTGCAACTAACGATTATTTTTTACGGTCGATTATTTTCTTGATTAATCGATTAGTTGTTATGTTTATAAAATGTCAGAAAATTGTGAAAAATGTCGATCAGTGTTTCTCAAAGCCCAAAGATGACGTCCTCAAATGTCTTGTTTTGTCCACAACTCAAAGATATTCAGTTTACTGTCATAGAGGAGTAAAGAAACCAGAAAATATTCACATTTAAGAAGCTGGAATCAGAGTTTTGACTTTTTTTTCTTAAAAGATTACTGAAACCGATTAATCAATTATCAAAATAGTTGGCGATTAATGTTATAGTTGATAACTAATTGATTAATCGATTAATCATTGCAGCTCTAGTGAAAGTAATGGTTAGTTGCAGCCCTAGTGTTATGTCCTAGGTCTTAGATGAAGCTGTCTGCAGCCTCTCATCTGTTGAACTCTGATTGAAGACCTGGGTTCATATCTACTCTTTATTTTACTTTTGTTTACCTTACTTTATTCTAATGTATAAAAAAAGAGTCACATAGAGACACTCGAGCAATCCAGGCAAGAAGTTATAAGACAACAACTCAGGAATATCTGAAAATATACAATTTCCACATGTTTAACATCACAATTTCATATGAATTGTTTCAATGAACTGAATCTGACAGAAACACAATATCAGTGGAATCATAGTCTCACAATTAAAAGAGTAAACTTTTCCAACTGTGTATTTTATCTTTGCACCACTGCAGGGAATAAAGTGTAGCTAACAGCCGACATATATGCATGACTAAACAGCGTGCTGGCACGTATGACTGAGGGGCAAAACCGTCATAGAGTCCCAATATGAATGCCACCATTGTCCATGTCACCATCATCACCATCTTCATCATCACCATCACACTCTGATTCTCAAAATCCTCCTGCATCTGAGTCACAAATATGAGGTCTGTTTCTGATTCTTTTTTTTATTCTCTTGCTCTATTTTTTTCCTCTCCATGTGCTACTCATCTCTCTTTTATATTTATACCACGAATTACTTCTAAATTGATTTCTTTATCTCTCTGTTCATTTTATTTTTGCTCTTTTTCTCTCTCAGGCTGAAGTTGTGGCGAAGAGATGCGGACACAGCAAACCGGCGAACAATAGGCCATTCATGATGCCCTGCAATGCAATGATGATCCTGCTCTGCCCTCCACCCCCCACCCTGCACCAGCCTCCACAGCTGCACAAGAATGTGGTCCAACAAGTTACCCGCTCCCCTCCTCCTCCTCTTTCCCGCCGCCCGCCACCATCGCTACCACCACCACCACCTCACCAGTGGCTGCCGCCATCGCAACCGAAGCCCCTCTTCTCCCAAATAAAAAAGACGAAGAAGGCAAGAAACTATAGAGGGGGGAAACTCTGCAGACGGAGCACAAAGAGAGGATTCATGGTGGGTCACATACACTCCCACAGAAAAAAAGAGGGGGACCCATTTAAGTGTGGTGCAGCTGCACTAATTTACTGGGTGAAAATGGGAAAAAAAAGAAGGAGTGACAGAGGTCAGATAGCAGAATCATTTTTTATTCATCCCCATGGATGGCGTGTCACTGCATCATCAACACTTGCAAAGTCTGCATGATGCATAAATCAAGGGATGAACCCAGAAAACACCTGCAGCCCTCAGTGTGAGCAAATCCACCAGTTTCTTCCAAGCATCATTTCAAAATAAAAGACTTTGAGCCACTCAACCGGTTACCAAACTTATCTCCAAGTCCAAACACAACCCTTGTTTTTCACACATTTTTCATTCCCTGTGTAAATACTTAATCCAGCCCTTATATAGTCACAGCACCTATCACTGCTCTTGACACACGAAACCTCAGAGATGGAAGAAACATTGTCTCCCTTTTCGAGGATGTCTTGTGAAATCACAGCCCTGGCTCTCAGATGTCAGCTGGAGAAGACGTTCTTAATCAGATGTACACTACAGTGTGAAAGTCTGAGTCAAAATATTTGAGTCACATGAGGTTCAGTTTTATTGATAGTCTCGTTTCAGAGCTGGAATTCCCCTCGGAAAAAGCACTGACCTCAACTGTCTCTCACACATAAACCCTGAGAGGAAATGGCGTTTATGAATTAAGTGCAGTGTTTTAACGCAAAGGAAGGCCAAAGCATGAGAAGGGCCCTACAGATATACATTTCCAATCTAACAGGGACATTTTGTGATGAAATCTGAGACTTTAAAAAAGAAGAAAACACGCCTCTGCTCCAATCCTTGCCATTTCTGACCTAAAATTTCAGATCCTTTTGTCGAGTTCGTCATCATTCGGAACAAATGACGGCATTCATGTCGGGCCAAAATGTGCCTATTGACATGGGAATGAATGCTTTCCACCAATTATACATCAGTTTAATGCAGAATGTGACCCAGCATGTGAATATTTGACCGCGGTGCATGCTTCTCTTATCTGCATCCCTCTCACTCTCTCTCTCTCTCTCTCTCTCTCACTCTCTCACAGTCTATCTGCATCTCTCTGTTTTTCCCTCTCTTGCCTTTTCTCTCCATCCATCGTCAGATTTCAGGAATTTCCCCCCGGGGGTTGTTCAAGTATTAAGGCCAAAGCAAAAAGGGCGTTCTCCTTTTCTTTCCTCTCCTACTTTTCTTTGTCCTTCCGCCACCTGATCACCTAATTTTCCATCTGAAAACATCTCTAATATAAAATATTCTTCAGTAAACCTTGAACTCATCCTTTAAGATGACTCAATTTCAACGTCTGTCCATGACTAAGTGTGCACCTGAAGTGTGACTCTTTGACCTCCCTGCAGATCATGAGACCTCGTCCTCCCATCCTCTCCCCCAGAAGCCGCAGGAAACGGGCTTCTTGTGACCCAGTGGTCTATGCAGCCATGGAGAGGCCCATTACAGCAGTCACATGGCAGGTTAGCGCAGGGACTGATGCGACCATGTGAGCTCTATTTTCTAACAAGCTACAGCTGCCCCGAGGGCCCATGATAGTTTCACACAGGACATGCAAAATGTCTGAAAATGCATGGCGAGTTTAGACTCCAAGCAAGAATGCGAGATCACTGTTCAGCTTAAAGTAACAAACAGATGATATTTATTAGTTTACATTTGGGTGACAGGTGGAATATCCATGAGTTGTTTCATTTCCTATTAAACAAGTTGGCTACATTATCTTTAAAAAAGAGGCAACTACGAGCTTGACATGAGCTTTTTAGCTCTGAGATATTGATCACTAAGCTGTTACATCTATCCTGTCAACTTTACTTTTAAAAATGTTTTTGGAGTATTCAATGATAGAACAAAAGTTTTTCTAAAGCACATTCAAAGAATCATGAATATGCACAAAACACCTGTGTGATTGTCAGAATCTCATATTGAAGCATATGATTTTAAATTGTGCCAGAGGAAGAAATGTGGAGGTTATCAATGATATTAAATAAATAAATAAATGAGTTATGCCTTTTATATTAAATCAGTGCTGAGTGCTCATATCACTAGGCTACTGAAGAAGTTTGACATCCACTTTTTCATTTTAGTTTTAACTCAGACTGGCCAGTTTCAAGTTCATCATTTTTAAACAGTCAAATTGTTAACACTCACTGAACATTTATAATACAAATAACCCGAAAATAAGGTAGAATAAGCTATTTGTTTAAAAGTCTAAAGAAAATATGAAAATATAAAGTAATTTGAAATTCAAATATTTCTCAGACAAGTATCTGAAAATTGAAAAAAGACCAAACTCATCTGAATTAGAGAATATTTCAGGCCTATTTTGGCTGAACTCCATCTGAAGAACAAAGACCTGCAGGCGAACAACAAGGAGGAAGTGGCAAAACACTGTCATCCCAAAACCACATACAGCCTTTATCAAAATCAACATCTTCAAAGATTAATCAGGAGTGACGGTGTGCAACGAAAATATATCACTATGTGCACTTCACGACTGTCTGAGGCCTTTTGAGACACATATGATCACTATTGATTAAAACATTTACCCGTTTCATCGCCTCTTTCTTCGCATTTAATTCGTTAAAAAAAATAGATTTCAATGCGTAAAATAACATTTTAACACAATTCAAGACATTGGATCAAATTAAAAAAAAAAATAGTGAAGGACAGCGGACATCTCGTTTAGAAGATATTTATTTTAAAGGCCACTTTATTTTCTTCTGTTTGTTCGATTATTGGACTTAATATTTCAATATGTGTAAGTTACATTGTAGCTACATTAATGATATATATATATACACGCATACATAATAAAATGACAATCTCATATAGCTACAGTTTTGATTATTTTGCATGGCAGTCCGTTGAGCAAATAAAAGGTTTTAAGAAGTTCGTTTGATTATTTTGTCTCAGTTACAAACATTAGATCATTTTTTTAGCACAATAATAATTATGAAAAATAAAAAATATGGCCTGAATACAAATTTCTAATGTCTTTCAAAACCATAAACAGTGGCTGCATATTATTGTTTTCAATTTAAATTATTTTTTCAGTATAAAAAAAAGGATTCTAACTTTCTAAACCTCTTTTTTTTCCAAACACTTTCTTTAATTTCCAACATCTCCAACCAAACTAATTTAATATGAAACGGAACAACTATAAGCAATATTGTAAAAAAAATGTACAGCAACAATACAGTAACCACCACGAGAAATAAATAATAGTCAATAGTGAGGCGATAAGAAATAATGTCACAGAATTGTGCGTCATTACGCATTGGCACATATAATAATAATAAGAATAATAAGAATAAGAAGAAGTTTATTTGTAGAGCACTTTTCAAGCACAAAGCACAAAGTGCTTTCCAAGGAAAATCACATAATGTACAACAGAATACACTGAAACATAAATAATTAAATAAAAAACAATAGAATGGGAAAATAAAGACACATATAACATAAAGACACCTATAACGCCTTATGATGAAGTTATTAATAAGTCGAGGAATATACCCTTTATTATAAGGCTATTTTCCTCAGTAGATTAAATGCTATAATTAAGAGATTTTTTTTTTTAAATAATTAAATGTGATGTATTTCTTCGGTAGAGACCCTCTGATGGTCTAAACGTGGCTCGGTCTGACAGCCTCCCTGGGGGGCCACATTACAGATATCACAGCTGCACTAACTAAACAGTGTGCGTAAAACCGCAGCTTCCTGCAGCCCTCCAGTCTGCTCCAACCTACTGCTCCACCTTCCACATCGGTCTGCATATGATGTAGGCCTACAGGCCCAATAACAACCTTAAACTGGTTAAACTGGTGATTTCTAAAACGCTGACTAACTCTGCAGGACTTCAGCAGCTGTGTGGGACATTTAAGCATCCCATTGTTTTGCCATTTGACCAACTGGAACCAATAATTCTGCTACATTTTCCTTTAAAACACTATAGCCTATACCTATTACAGCTGCACTATAACTAAACAGTCTGTGCGTAAAACCGCAGCTTCCTCCAGTCTGCTCAGACCTACTGGACGACATAAACACATATTCCTGCAATTATCCTCCTCATATCGACTAGTACACAATAAAACACTCACTTGGAGAGCCTCGAAAGGCCTCATGCAGGATCCCAGTGGTGCTGGTTGGTCGGTGGGATGCAGCATGGAGGTGCCCCCCCCACCTCCTCCTCATCCATCCTCCTCCTCCACCACCATCCCATCATCCCCAAACACAAGCCCCCCAGATCCAGGTGTATTTAGAGACAGAAAAAGTGTCGGAGCTTCCAGAAACAAGAGAGATCCGTCTGCTGCTGCTGCAGAGGGGTTTTCTCTATGTGTGCTCTGACTGGTGTCTTTGCTCGGACATAAGGCTGAGAAAGAAAGACGCACACATCGCTCTCTGTTATCAATTTTTTCCATGTTTGTTGCAGCACAAAACTGCTTTTTGTTCCCCCATTTTTTTTTTCATTTACGAGGGTTAATGGATAGAGGCTTGGGCGTTTGATCACATGGCTACAATTCACCTGAGATGGAGACAAAGAGAGCAAAGAGAGAGGAGAGAGAGAGAGAGAGAGAGAGGGAGAGAAACCCAGAGTCCGGCTCAACATGAGAGGCTGCGGACACACAGGGGTTATTGTTGCATTCATTTTCTCTCTCTCTCTGTGTGTGTGTTAGTGTGTGTGAGTGTGTGTGTGTGTCCATCAGATGCTGCTGAAGTCGATTCTCTTCCTTCCCATCAGGCCATGCTTTAACGGCACAAATCAAGCATGTAGCACAAATCAACTATTTGCAGTCTGGCTTTTACGCACAAAAACATGACGACAGTGAAAAAAGTCATCATTAAATCTATTTAAGGAAAAAAAATGACTAGTATGTGTTTTAAGAAAAGGTTTCAAGCTGAAGGAGCCACTTTACTGATTTTTATCTACATGTCTCCATGCAGCCTTCAGCTCTTCCAGCAGTTTGTATTCAGAAAACCGCTACAGGTTGTTAGACTATTATAGGCTAGATCAGAATCAGAATCAGAATCGTGTTTTTTGCCAGGTGTAAGAGGTATACACTAGGAATTTGCTTTGGTTTTGTTGGTGCAAGTAAACAGTATAATAACAAAAGAATAGATAAAAACGTTAGAATAAAATAAGAATAAAAAAAATAATTTCTACCAATATACAATATACAAAATAAGCTATAAACAAAAATAAACATGATAGATTTAATTATTGATGAATTAGTTCTGGTTTCATTTGCATTGGTCTGCATATGATGGAGGCCTATAGGCCCAATAACAACCTTAAACCGCTGACTAACTCTGCAGGACTTCAGCAGCTGTGGGACATTTAAGCATCTCATTGTTTTGCCATTTGACTTACTGGAACCAATAATTCTAGGCTACATTTTGTCTTTAAAACACTAGCCTATACCTATCACTTAATTATTTTTTACCTGTGTGACATCACCATTGTGGGCGTGGTTTAAAGTCAAACAGAAACTGATTGGCATGTGTTCAGGAGCCTAAAAATACAAGTTTATTTAAGTTTGCTAGCTGTTATAAACATTAAATAAAGTCATGTTGTCTCTGATCACATTTCAAAATAAAATAAGTAACACAACGTGATCTTATTGGGTATCATACTGCAGTGTCCAGTGAACAGTGTTTTCAGGTAAAGTGGAACACTTCTCTAAGCATGTTTACATCATGCATAAACATAGGCTACATATTAATTCAATAATGTACATGATCAATGAGGTGGCTCAAGATGTTAAAGCTGCAATGTTGAGGTTGGTAGTTCACATCTGATCAAGGATGTCATTGATTTTCTGAATAAATATTCTGATACAGTTCATAAAAACATAATGGGTGTTAGTGAATATGTGTTATAGTCGTGCACTAATCTGACTTTTGCTGAACCTATCCTTTCAAATTAAAACTTCCTTCTCTTTTTTTTAAAAGTTGCATTAATTGATTATTTAATTCATCTTGCTTGCAGGCCAGAGTTAATTGGGTAATGAGAATACATAGGCTTTACGTTTATATTGCTTATTTTTCAAAGATAATAATGCTTTAAAATATTATTATTTGTTCGGATAGAAAAATACTGATGCTGGATTAATTATCATTGACTTTATGACGACATTATTGATCACTAACCCAAATATAGCCTTTCCTACATACTTGATTACTTATTATTTATTTATTAGCCAACATTTTCTTTTGAAAAATAAGATCTGTTAATTTACTTGATACATTTTACGAGATTTTATTTTTATATAAAGATTTGTTATTTCCTGTATCAAACTGAATCTGCTTAAATCAGAGCTGAACTTTAGATTTTTTTTTTTTTTTTTTAGAGGAACGTGACCACACGAGGCAATAACTCTCGTCATGATTGTTTATTTGTTTGATATAACATGTCAACACGTCCAACAAAGCTGGCCTTCTCCTGCCTCTAAATGGGCGCACTGTAGAGTCATTTAAGCCACTCCGATGTAAAAATCTCACCTCTTCTCTGCTGGAAATGCATGCAGTGATGGACAAGACGCGCATTAAACAGTGTGTTGCTCTCGTCCAATCAGAGAGCAGCGGGATAATTAGCGGACCAATCAGAGCGCGGTGCGCAGCCCGAGGGGGCGGGGCTTACTGTGTGTTGGAATGCTGCCTCTCTGGGAATGTTTTCCACTTTCAATCACTTTTTTTTTCTCCCAGTCCTCCTCACAAGGCGCTCTTTAAGCTCCGGTGTTGCCACACAGAGCAGCCATTCATCGGCTCTACAGTCAGCCACACACACTCCCAATGTTGAACCACTGGACATCTAAATTGGTAAGTTATGTAATTTTTTTTTTTTTTTTTAAAACAAAATTTTAAATCATAAAATTGAATATTTCAAATCAAGTATTTCTTGTGCCAGGTGTTATTATTTATTTATTTTAAAATTGGAGGAGGTTTGTTAATTTGGCTTTGATGAAAATGTATTTTCTGGATGCGGTTCGTCCAAATAGCATTATCATTATTAGTATTATTACTGGCTAGAGATATGCAGTATGGTCACATTTAATCAGCTAACTTTCTTAATCTGTTTATCTTTAAGTAAACCGGGCTTAATTCACAGGAAAACAACAATTATATATATTTTTCCCCATTTGTGGACTTATTAGTACTGAATTGTTTCTATTATATTTAATATGTCTTTTAGGTGTAACTACTTTTTGCTGAATCGGATTTGCAGCCGACGGTGGAAAAGGATTTGGACACTTTTTACGCATCAGTATGGCTTTGCCTGAGAAGAGTCAGCAATAACTGGAACAGACATCTTATTCAATTAATTAAAACTGAATAGTTTGGGACTCTCTCTCTCTCTCTCTCTAAAAAAAAAAAATCATTTGACATTCATTGGTTGTTTTCTTATTAGTTGAAAGTAAAAAAAAAAAAAAAAAAAAAAGATGTCCGGTGAGGATCACAGCCTGTCCGAGGCGGAACTGAGTCCCGGAGGTTCAGACGACGGTCACTCTCTGTCACCGACTCAACCCGGAGCTCCTCCACCCGGCCAGGAGTCACCTCTGAGCGGACCGCCGCCGCAGCTCACCTCACTCTGCACCGCGGACGGCAGCGAGGAGGATGGAGATGGAGATGGAGGCGACGCGGCCAAATCGGAGATAGTAGACGATCGATTCCCGATTGGCATCAGAGAAGCGGTCAGTCAGGTGCTGGACGGATACGACTGGACTCTCGTGCCCATGCCGGTGCGCGTTAACAACGGAAACAAAGCGAAGCCCCACGTGAAGAGGCCCATGAACGCCTTCATGGTTTGGGCTCAAGCTGCGAGGAGGAAACTGGCCGACCAGTATCCACACCTGCACAACGCCGAGCTCAGCAAGACTCTGGGCAAACTGTGGAGGTTTGTATGGATGGAGGGGGTTGTTGTTCCACAGAGAAGAACAGAACAGTGTGGCCTTACATACAGTGGCACGTTTTCTCCTGTGCGTAAAGGATAAGTGGGGGAGGTAGATGTGGAACTAAAAAAAAGTAGAAAGTGGGCAAATTATAAACTCAAACTGGTGATTGACACATAGAAACAGAAATCATGCTTTTTTTGTGTGTTCTTTTAATATAATGTCATGTAATATGAGCCTAAATGACGAGTTTTAGATTCAAGATTCAAAATTCAAGAGTTTTATTTGCCATTTGCACCTAATATAAGTACATTGGAACTCTGAGCAGTTTACACCGAGTCAGCTTTAAGAAAAGAAAAATCAGAATACAAATATACAGTATATATGCTCCATGACCATGTTCCAGAGAAGAACAGTGTGGCCATACAGTGGTGCACGTTTCCTGTGTCGCCTGTGCGTAAAGGATAAGTGGGAGTGGAACTCAAAATGTAGAAAGTGGGCAAATTATAAACTCAAGCTGGTGATTATAAACAAAGAAAACCCATAGAAACAGAAATCATGCTTTTTTTGTTGAGCTCTTTTAATATAATGTAATGTAATATCAGCCTAAATGGCGAGTTTTACCCTCCATATGCAACACACACACACACACACACACACACACACACACACACAGATGTGGAACTCAAAAAAAGTAGAAAGTGGGCAAATTTTAAACTCAAGCTGGTGATTGTAAACAAAGAAAACACATAGAAAACAGAAATCATGCTTTTTTTTGTTGTGTTCTTTTAATATAATGTAATGTTATATGAGCCTAAATGGCGAGTTTTAGATTCAAGATTCAAGAGTTTTATTTGCCATTTGCACCTAATATAAGTACATTGGAATTCTGAGCAGTTTACACCGAGTCAGCTTTAAGAAAAGAAAAAAGGTAGAAAAAGGCACCAGGTAATTACAGTACAAAATAAGTAGCACATTCAACTCAACACAATAAATAAATAAATTATTAAAATATAAAACGCCCTCAGTGTAGTCAATAAATAACTTAACTACCCTCTGCATAGGAACGATAACCCAGAATACAAATATACAGTATATATGCTCCATGACCATGTTAAAAGAACTTGTAACTCTCATAAAAATATTTTAAAAAATAAATAATTAATATATTTTAGACAATTACACAGTGGAAGGCAGCATATTGCACAGCATTTCAGTCCATTCAGTTCAGGTGTACTGTGTGTCAATAATAGTATGGAGGTGAGGTGTGGGGTATTTGTGTCCCTCTTTAACGTCCTTTACCCTCCATATCCTCTGCGCACGGTGCTTGAATGCCACAATATTCATAATTATCACACATATTCTAAGAAAATACTTTAACATTAATTCATTAGGTCCTGTAAGACTAAAGTCAGTCCTTGTTTTTCTCCCCTCCAGGCTGCTGAACGAGAGCGACAAGAGGCCATTCATCGAGGAGGCGGAGAGGCTGAGGAAACAGCACAAGAAGGACTACCCGGAGTACAAGTACCAGCCCCGGAGACGCAAAAATGGCAAACTAGCTACTGCTGGTGACGCGGACAGCCAGGGGGAAGGGGAGGCCAGCCACTCCCAATCCCACTACAAGACCCTGCATCTTGAGCACAACGGCGGGGCTGGGTCTCCCCTGGGTGACCTGCACCACCACCACCATCACCACCACCATCCTGCTGGTATGGAGTCTGGACACAATAATCATAATTTATATTTTCAGATTTCAAGAGATATTTGGTCAACTAGTTTGATTTTAAAATCAAAGTAACACTAAAAGGAGATGTCAAAGTTCACCTGACCATGTTGTCCCTTCTCCTCTTTCCTCTAGGTCAGGGTCACAGCCCGCCCACACCTCCCACCACCCCAAAGACAGAGCTCCAGTCTGGGAAACTGTCAGATGCCAAGAGGGAGGGGGCAGCAGGAGCGGCCGGAGGATCAGGGGGGTCCAGGGGTGGCCTCGGGGTGGGAGCTGAGGGGGCATCCGGCGGTCCGTCATCATCGAGCGCTAAACCCCACATCGACTTTGGCACCATGGACATCGGCGAGATTAGCCACGAGGTGATGTCCAACATCGAGCCGTTTGACGTGAACGAGTTCGACCAGTACCTTCCTCCAAATGGCCACCCGCAGAGCGCAACCGGGGCCTCTGCGGCCGGATCCTCGGCCTCGTCTTACGCCTACGCCCTGGCTGCTGCTAGTGGGCACTCCGCGTGGCTCTCCAAACAGCAGCAGCAGCAGCCCCAAGCCTCTCCGTCGTCCTCCGACCCCTCCAAGGCCCAGATCAAGAGCGAGTCTGCGGCCGGGAGCCACTACGCCGAGGCCTCGTCCTCTCCCTCCTCAGGCACCCACGTCACCTACACCCCGCTCAGCCTCCCCCATTATGGCTCTGCTTTCCCCTCGCTGGCCTCCAGGGCTCAGTTCGAGTACGGAGAGCACCAGGCCCCCGGGGCGTACTATGCCCACTCCAGCCAGGCCCCGGGGCTGTACTCAGCCTTCTCCTACATGGGCCCTACACAGAGGCCTCTGTACACTACCATAGGAGACCCCTCCAGCGTGGCCCCCTCTCACAGCCCCACGCACTGGGAGCAGCCTGTTTACACCACACTCACAAGACCTTGAGGGAGACCAGCTGAGCAGAGGGAAATATGGGAAGTGTGTGAGTGGATCTGTGTGTCTGTGGGTGCGCAAATACGTGAGCGTGTGATTGTGTGTTTGTGTGTGTGCGCCCGTGCCATATTGATGTTACATTAGAGGTTTTTACTTTTTTAGCCAATATAATGCAAGACGCATCCACGGGGCCTTACAGAGTAAAAACAAAAAAAAAACAGCCACAAACTCACACAATATAAAGTGTGAATCAACTGCCAATCAGAAATGAAATTAACAAACGTGTGCCATCATAAATTGTATAAGTTGGGATGTACATACAAGAGGTAGAGGAGTGAGACACTGAGAGTGAACAGATGTTGCATTGATGAGTGACTCTGATTTGACCCAGAAAACGACGGGTTTAGACTGACATAATCAGATTTTATTAACCAAACTAAAGCAGATGTTTTTGATGTTATTGTGTTATTTTATATGAGTAGTAAGTTTATTGTTGATATCCTAGGGTGTAACTTTATTGTGACTGATTTGATATTACACTAATACATCTGCACCACTGCTTTGGGAAAAGCATGTTTTGTTTTCAATAAGATGTTCCCTGGAGTTGTTTTTCGTGGCCAGGAAAGGATAGTTGCAACCTCTTTTTTTCTTTGTACATAGCACACTCTGTATTTCTGTCCTTTCATTACATTGACTTCACTGAACTGAAGAATTAAGCATTTAAGGGGAAAAATAGGAAAAAGAGAGGGAAAGAGATGTATTTCAGTTTAACGCTCAGTCTTGGACACTTACCTCAATTCTATTCATTTTGTGCCAATAGCAAAGGAGAAATACAACACTGGATACCTGGTCAAATAATGCTGAAGGTATTCACAATTTCAGAGCAGTAAACCTCCGCTTCAGTCTTTCCTTTTTGCTTTTTAAGTGCCTAACATTTTGCTGATTCACATCTGATTTTTTTTCCAATAACTGAGTTAAAATCTATGAGTACAAAGTCTCAACCAAATCTCTTCAGATAATTGGCCAGCTTTGGGTGCTACTTAAGGATTAGAATCACATGTACGACCGCTCTGCACTGCATGTAGGCCAAAAGCATGTTTTCGTCTTTACAGTTTTTTTCCTCCTATATTCCCAAATAGACCTCTTCCTCTTCAGCAATGTGAATAATGGTCATTACCACGGTCTCTATTACGTGATGTATCATTTTATACTGACCCTCTTACCATGTAGTTATTATTTTTATGTCAGTAATAATGCATTGTGTGTCACACCTTTGCTTCTTCCATTTTGTATAATTCTGGATAGTTTTGTAAAGTGTTTGCTATACATTCACTTTGAGTATTTTGCTTCCATACAAGAAAAGCAATGTTGAAATTTTATTGTTGTCATCTATTAAATCAATTTATTTATAAAAAAAACAACAACTCTGTGTAAGAGCGTTATTTTATGCAATGGTTCAGAGATAACACATGGAGCCAGTGAAGGGAAAAAAAATTAATTAAAAACACGCTGCTGACGTGTGAACTGTAATAACAACACAATCAGTGCCCCACCAACCTAAGCTGTTTAGTGTGTTTGTGTGTGTGGTAGGCTAAAATTGACTACTAATTCCCCACATTTAATCGGCTGGGGACTGCGTGTTACTGAGAAAGACAAAGAGAGCCATTCAGCGAGGGAGAGGGACAGAAGCAGAGAGAAGGGGTGGGTGTAAAGTGCCAGAGGCAAGGCCAATTTCAGCTCAGTAACCGGCGTACACTTGGACTTTTGTACATGGCTTTCCTTTCACTCTGCCCTCTCCTCTCCACCTGAGGCTCCCTCCCTGCCTCCACACTCAGCTGCTGTTTAAACCCATTAAGCACGCATCCAAAATCAAAATGTCAAGTTCATTGTGGAATTGTGTGTGAGGGAGATGTAAAACATAGATGATAGACGACGGCATGGTGGTCTTTTGCAAAAAAAATGAGGGTGAGAGCTGAAATTAGTAGAAAATGGAAGGTAATTCACAGAGCAGTCCAAACCAGCGGTTCATTTTCACCATAAGTTACACAAGCTACACTTGGTTTATGAATTTTAAAATGGTTGCACTCAGAGAACTGGGGTTTCATCCAATCAGGTGATTCACAGACACTGATATAATCATGTTGTGAGCACGGAAAGAAAAAAAGATAATGTGGTTGGAAGGAAACTAATTAGATAAAAATATCAAACGGGACAATACTTCAACTACTGCTGGTTCCAGCTTTAGGCCTCTTCTCAAATGAGAGAAATAAACCTTGAATTGCATAAAACAGAAAGAGAGGAAATATTAGAGAATGAAACATATATATGAATGATTACACTGTAAATAAATCCTATTGACATGTGGGAGTTTATGATGGTTCTAAAGGTTTTGAACCTGAGGAGATTTCAACCGTAGAAGTTAACAAGGATGCATTGAAAATACACCACAGCAGCTCATGCTGCAGCAAAGTCCATTTCTAGATTTCATCTGTTTTCAGGACTGGATTAGATGCTGTGTAATCACAGATCCTCATTCACTGTTTTAATTGACTGATGGTGATTTGATTACTTGTAAATTTGCTTGGGAACATGCATCATCAAGCAGCTCAAATGTGAAGGGCCTTGAGGTGAGGCCTGGAGGTGCCTGAGGATCTTAAGCATCAATCAGGTTCATAGCCTATTGTATGTTTTACTCCACTATATTTATATAACAGCTGTAGTTGCTTCTTATTTTTCAGATTAAGATTTTACATAGCTACAAAACAAAGGATCATCCTTTAAAATATGATGCACTGTAGATTTATCTAAACAATAGTAGGCCTATATATATAACAGCTGGAATTAGCTCCCTGTCGACCAACTGGAACATTAATAGACAGTTAGATAGATAGATAGATAGATAGATAGATGGATAGATAGATAGAGCAAGTATACAATAACCTACTATTAGCAAAGTGTGCAAATTACATTAACATGCTGTTTACATTTTAATGCATCACTTACAGCAATTTAATAATATAATATATAAAAAATTATAACGCTCTGAAAGGGTCAATTCTATATACCTGTACATATACAATACTGATATATATTTTTTTATATTTTTATATATATATTTATATTTTTTTATTTAATACTAGTATATTTTGCTGATAACTTACTACTTACCGGTATGTACTCTGCTGTTACTGTTTTGAATTACTTTTACTTGTGAGTACTTCAGACCAACTGGTGGCAGTAATGCACCTATTAAAGAAGCGGAGGAAGGAAAAATAATGACATTCCAGTTGGTAAACAGGAAGACAAAGCACTAATAAAAAAGAAAATATATGAATTTTGGCATAAAAAAGTGAGATGAGGCAGAACATACTATAAAGTAGGCTACAACAACAGAGAGTCCTGTAGGTGGCGGTATGCACCTAAAAGCTGGTGTTGCAACCATCCGTCAAAACACGCGAAGAGGAAGAAGAAGAAGAAGCATGTGACGTCACTCCAGGGGCGCCAAATCTGCAGCAGACAGAAACACAACACGAAGTTGTGAACAGTGTTGTCACTGTCTAAATAGGTAAGAATTAGCTTTATTCAGCTTTATTATGGTATATGATGCTTTAAGGTTTTATCGCAAGAACCTAAACTACTCGTTTAGACAGAAAAAATCAGCGTAGTCTGTTAAAAAATGACAGTTTGAGTAGTAAACAGCCAGTTAACAGTTGAGTTCATAATACAATAACGGTTAATAACGGTTAATAACGGTTAACAACGGTTAATAACGGTTATAACGGTTAGTTAACGGTTACTAACGGTTAGAAGAGCTAGACTAACAACCTCTGTGTTATTTGTGCTTACATGGCAGGTTGTCAGGAGATTAAGAGTTGTAACGTTACATGTATGAGTATGACTTGAACATGATGAGACTAATATGTAATATGTTTCAGCCAGCTGTCATGGACCTCAGCCCCTTTGAAACAGACAACTCGGTCAGCTGCCGGCTGGCCTCTCAGATCCCTGATGTGTGCCGGACTGAGGACTGCTGTCTGGGCATCGACGAGGCAGGCAGGGGGCCTGTGCTGGGTATGCTGTTACAATACACACTGTTTTAATACCACTGCATCCCTTACATCTTCTGTTTGTTGCTGTCATCTGTCATTATTTTTGTCCTTCTTCCTGACTGTCAGCTGCCTCCAGTTACAATTCATAATGTAGAAATTAAACAGGTCTCTTCATACAAATACCTGGGAGTTATAGATAGATAGATAGATAGATAGATAGATAGTAACTTTATTGATCCCGAGGGAAATTCAAGTTTCCAGCATCACAGTTCCATAGTGCAAAACATGTTAGCAAAAAGGCAGTAAAAAAGTTAGTAGCACAAAGTACAAAAAAAATATACCAGATATAAAAATACAAGGAGATGAAGAAAACTGTTAAAACTGAATATAGTGCAGAGTAACAGCTGTGATACACCACTATTAAAAAGTGCAGAAGAGACTGTTAAAAATTAGTATAGTGCAGGGTAACTCCAGTAGCTTAGTCTATGAAAGTGCACTGTATGCATTATTATCTGTCCTGCAGACCGTCATCCCTTGTCCCCCCCTCCCTAGAGAGGTGTTGTACAGTTTGATGGCTCGGGGGACAAAGGATCTCCTGAGTCTGTCTGTGGAGCACTTTGGGAGCAGCAGCCTGCCGCTAAACAAGCTCCTCTGTTTCGTGATGACGGTGTGCAGAGGATGGCTGGCGTTGATATACTGGATATGATAGACACCACCCTATCATGGACCCCTCACATTGAATTTACCTGTAAGAAGATACAGCAGCGCATTTACTTTCTTCGCAGATCATTTGGAGCCAGTAGCCAGATTATTTTTCTATTTTTCAGTTCAGTGATTCAGAGTGTCCTGTTGTACTGCAGTACAGCCTGGCTCAGTAGTATATCTGTAAAACTTAAAACTAAACTTTATAGCCAAATCAAAATCTGCGTGAAGATCATTGGCCAACCTGTTACAGCCTCCTTTCAAGCAGCTGGCAACAAGAGTATGCTCAGACTGGCCAGCAGCATCTCTTCTGATCCCTTACATGTTTTAAATGGGGAATATCAACTTCCGCCCTCCAAGAGGCGATTTAGAGTCCCTACATTTAACCGCATCAGGCTAAAGAACGCTTTTGTCCATCAGTCCATCTTGTTGCTAAATAATAATTAATGTGCTGCTAAGGAGATGTAAATCCAGAGGACAGATGGTAATTTTGTAATGGGTTATGTATGAATAATTGTGATGTGTTTTGTTTTTTGTCTGATGGGTCTTACTTGTCTGTCTGTCTATGGTAACAGTATGTATATTGTATGTGTACTTTTTCTCAAACTGAGCTGCCTATGGAAGCAAAATTAAATTCAGTGCAAACTGACAATAAAGTTGTATCGTATCGTATCGTATCTATAGTTTATCATGGAGATAATGATTTGCTATAGCCTGCCACGGTTTGAATGCATTGCTTATTTGTTCTAGCACTGACTGCATTGTGTCATGTGGTTGCCATAATTTTTTACAGTGTTTATGTTTTGTGATCCAGGGCCCATGGTGTATGGAATATGTTTCTGTCCTGTTTCCAAAAAGCCGGAGCTGAAGGCATCAAAAGTAGCAGGTAATCCTACATCTCTGCAGATGAGTTGATAATGATGTTACACACTCTTTCTCAGCGTGGTGCTTTTAAACTCATCCTCACTGTTATCTTACTGAAGAAAATGTGAAGCTAACCGATTCATCTTTTCCTTTGTTCAAGTAGTTATAAATACCACCAGAAAACATAATACACAATACATAATTTTTTTGTTGATGCGTTTTGTCACTCCCTTATCAGATTCAAAGACTCTAACAGAGGCAGAAAGAGAGAATCTTTTCCAAACACTGGATGAAGCCAAAAGTTACGTAGGCTGGGCTGTGCAGATCCTCTCACCAAACACCATCTCTACCAGCATGTTACAGAGGTATGTGGCACACACAGTATCATGCACACTTGTTCTTTTGTCATAAGCTGTGTTTTATATTCACATCCTGACAAAATGTCTTCTTTTGTTAGGACAAAATACAACCTGAACGCCCTTTCACATGATACAGCAATTGGTTTAGTACAGTATGCCCTGGACAGTGGAGTGCAGCTCAAAGAGGTATGCACTTCATGTGAATATAAATAAATAATGATTTTGTTGTGTTGTCCCTGTGAATTGTGTGCTCTTCGTGTACTGTACAGTTCTGTGAGAGAAAGTCATGAATAGATTCAAGATGGAAATATTCAACATTAGACAACACAACATATTCTCATTTCATTCGTTCTTTTTTCTTTGCTCTTTCCTGTCTTACTTGGCCTGCCCTCCTCCACCTTCCTCTCCTTCTGCAGGTATTTGTGGATACAGTTGGCCCAGCAGAGAAGTATGAGGAGAAACTCTCCAAACTGTTCCCAGGTATCGAGGTGACTGTGAGACCAAAGGCCGACTCCCTCTTCCCCGTCGTCAGTGCAGCCAGTATCTGTGCGAAGGTTAGTGACCAGCAGCCAACTGGATCTCAGTTCACAGTAACTTCTGTATTTTTCAATCTAGTCCCAATTTTGTCATGTTTTTGTGTCTAAGTGACTAATGGGGACAACAACTTTTGAAACTGGTCCAGTATTGAGGGAGAACTGTAGCCAGCAGCTGCAAAATGAGCTTTGAGGGCAAGTGAGCAGCGTCAATGTAACGTTACGTCCACTAAAAGTGCTTGCTTTTGCCGAACAGGCTCAGATTGTTATTATAAGTGTCCCTCAATACTGGACCAATTTCAGAAATTGTTGTCCATATTAGTCAGTAAGTTACCCTTTAATTCAGGATTATAGAGCTAAAAATTGCTGCTGCTGAAAAGCTCTGTGTCCACATTTTAAGCTTCGTTCAAAATCAGTCAGTAGTTTTCTGTTTTTCAGGTGGCCAGGGATCGTGTTGTAAAGGGCTGGAACTTTCCTGAGGACTTGGAAGAGGTTGATGCAGACTATGGCTCAGGATACCCCAATGGTAATAGAAACGATCAACGGCTATTATAATCCTTCCGTAATGACATCCGTGTTTGAGAAATACTTTTTACATTTATTAAATAAAATCATCATTTGAGTGCACTTACACTATTAACAGGCATTTCTTTTTTTAATTGTGTCACTATTAACGTTACCTAAGCAAGACGGTTATCGATGCATGTAGAAACTGAATGTAGATGAATAGACTTTTCCCCCTGTCTTTTCAGACCCCAAGACTAAAGCGTGGCTGCTGAAGTACCTGGACCCAGTGTTCGGTTACCCTCAGTTTGTTCGATTTAGCTGGAGCACTGCCCGAACCCTGATGGACAGCAAGGGTGTGACTGTCCACTGGTAAAGAGCCTTAAAATTTGATTTTGAAAGTCCTTAGATGTATAAAAGGTTGATTTAGTAAGTTAAGATTTTTTTTTTTTGGCGTTTTCAAGCCTTTATCGATAGGACAGTGGATAGTCTAGAAAGGGGGGGGGAGAGAGAGAGCGCGACATGCGGAAATGGCCGCGGGCCGTTTTCGAACCCGGGCCACCGCGGTTAGAAGTCATCCTTGTTATATGGGCGCCCGCTCTACCAACTGAGCGATCCGGGCGCCCTGATTCAGGAAGTCAAATAATACCATTGAAATGCAGCATTAAAACATGATTTTCTGTGCCCGCTGTTATTCTGCTCTGAGAAAATTACTATCTCTGCTATTCAGTTACAGGAATTTGGCAGATAAAAATAATTTTCTTAAAGCATTAAATCACTTTCTAGCTTTTATCCACGTCAATGAAAGCCAAAAACAACATGAAAAAAGTTGCTTTTGAGAATTGCTTTGTTGTGTGTTGTGTGAGTTTGTTGTTGCTTTGTGAAAACCACAACCCTTTGATTTCCAGGTCATGCTTAATGTCTGTGCAAATCCTTTGACTTGAGGAGACAAGAGCTAACCACAGTGTAAAAATCTGTCTGGTTTGATCAAATCTGTCCTCAGGGACGACGATGACGAGGACGGGGAGAAGGCGGCCCAGCGGCAGAACAACCGGTCCATGTTGGCCTACTTCAGTGCATCAGCTGGAGGTAATAACCAAAACGCGACCCACCAGACACACCGGTTCTTCACTGAGCGGAGGCTGAAGAGCCTCAACACACTTTGAAGACAAAACAGTAGAGGACACGCACACACAGACTGGAAATCATAAGCTTTCATGTGCAGACCAAACAGTGAGTCTTCGGCACAGATGTGGACTTTGATGAAACTTTGCAGACATTTTATGTTTGTATCACCAATGCAAACATAAATGAAGATCTATCTTTATTGTCCTGTTTGTACCTGTTTTTTTTTAAATACATAAAATAATGTTTAAAACTCACGTTTCGACTTTGTAAGAGCCCTTGTTTTAAAATACACCATACAGAAGCAAAGAGGCATTGTTTGGAATGTGCTGCAATCTTTAATGCTAATACTGCCCTCTGGTGGCGATGTGACAGAATACACCAGGGGTTTGAAAAGCATGTTTAACATGAACCGTTATGGGTCCCAACACAACCAGTGGACAAATGCAAAATATCCACCACAATATGACAACTGCTGAATGAAAACCACTCAGCACAGCTTGTTCAACAAACACTGAAATCACAGTGTCTCATCATGAATATCTCATTGTTTAGGCTACAGTACTGCATAAAGACCATGGCTTATCATTTATGTGTTATCCTGGGAATCTTATGATACCTAAGTTTTGGCGCATATACCAAAATCAGGAATACATTTAACAAAAGAAAAGAAAGTTGTCAAATGTTAGACTTTGTCTAAAACAAACAACCATACAATATTTAAGCATTGCCTTATAAAATACAGTCTTAAATTATAATTCAAATCAGAAACTGTCTAATCAAAGTATAATTTAAGAATGAGTAATCTTTCAATGCTAGCTTTCAGTAGTTAACAGTTTTCGACACTTTGTGTTGTCGGCACCAAAACAGTTTGAGATTCAACACCCAGCCCTTGTAGGAAAACTACAAAACAAAAGGTCATGCTTTTCTGTTAAAATATAAATAAATACAGGTTTGTTTTTATTCTAATTTTAGCTTTCACATTATGTTCTGTCTTTACAAAATTGATATATAACTTGCAAAAAAAGATCACATTTGAATAACTGAAGCACCAGCAGCAGACATTTTGCACTAATACCTCTGAATATAGAAAAGGATTTTCTAGTCTTTTCAGTTTTACATGTTGAGACTACCCACTACAGTATGAGGTAAAAAGGAGGGTGATGGTATTACTGCATTCTGTTATTCTCTTTAAATACCACAGTGTAATCTGTATTAACCCAACAAAGCACATTTGGCGTCGCGTAGATTGATCTTGAGATGTTTGCCATATGCAAGTCTTCTCAGTCTCCTGTTGTTGATCTGTCTCACATCCTCTGAGAACTTCATCCTCTTCTGACTCGCTGGGCTAAACTCTTGAACACGCAGGAAGCTTCACGCATGACATAACACATTTTGCTACAGGAACAGAAAAGGCAGCTGGCTAAGAAGGGGTGTCCATATCATGAGAAAAATAAATACTTCATTGACATGCCCAGCTTAACAAAGGTGAAAAAAAAAGGCATGTCCATCTGTCCAGCGTCGCTAGCTCTCGTTGGATTTGTGTCGAGACTCTTGGATCCTCTTCCCCCAGTTCATAGCCAAAGTGGAGACCGCAAACGATGACAGGATCATAATGGAGCTCCCCACAAAGTGAGACGACGCTCCTCTGAAGGTTGTTCTCTGGGCTTTCCTGGGGAAAGTTTTTCTGTTGAAGGCTGCAGTGGCGGTCACGGTCTGGACCACTGACTCCATGGTTATAGCTGCTGCTTGGGCGTACGGAGGCTGAAGGCAAAGTCCACGAGCTGGTGTTGGGAGGTTAGATGTTGGGTCTGCTTCAGCCTCAGCAGGATGTGTCTGGATCTTTCTGTAGTTACCAACACGTCGCAGAGCTTGATCTGTCGTGTTCTGTCTGATTCCTTCCCTGATACCTTCCTGTACGCCCATTTATAACCTCCCCAGGCCCCTCATCTAATCCCTCTAAGTAGCCTGGTCTATTACTGCGTCAATGGGATTAAAAATAGTTGGCCCTTGCCTGTTGAGGATCAAGGTGACGATCTATTTCAGTGTAAGACTGTTAACTTTAAATCTATTAGATAATACTTAACCTTCATCCATGGTGAATGAATGGAGTTGTTTATGGGATAGAAGCAGTCAACAAGTCTAGTGTGTAAACATATAATTAGGAAAGGGCATAAACAATAAACGATAAATGATGACATGACAGACAAGAAGCACGCAGTCAGTCTGTTGATGGTCATTTCCACACGCCTTCATGGGTTAGTTTCAATGCTAAACAAATGCTGCAAATGTTTTGATTCATATTCATCACAACCGAAAAGAAGCACTTCACTTCTCTAATATGCTCTCTATACATTTTACACTTTTGTTTGAATCACAAATAGGGCTGCCCCAAATGCTTCGAAGCCTTGAACCATTGCCATAGTAGTTGACCTCCAAATCAGTATTCAAATGCTTCGTTTTTTTTAATATAAGTATGTAATAATAAAGTATAAATTTCAATATAGCCCATGAAATAAGGAATAATCCCACAACATTATTCATATTCAACATACATTTTTATTATTCTCTGACAGATATTGCTGTTTGTTGTGTGTAGAGGTGCTTGTGTGCGGCAGCGGCGCTGTCCCGGACACTGAAACGGGGGGGATGGAGACAGACAGACAGAAGTCATGTCACCGTGCCGCGAAGCTTTGAATACCTTCAAATATTTCTCAACAAAGCTTTAAAAAAGCCCCCAAAATGGTATTCAGGACACAAAATTATAGCATTTTTATACCACTGCGCTGGCGACAGCCATAGCTGGAGGCATTATGTATTTAGGCTGTATGTCCATCCATTCTCGTGAACGCGACATCTCAGGAACGCCTGCAGGGAATTTCTGCAAATTTGGAACAAACGTCTACTTTGACTTAATGATCAACTGATTCGATTTTGGTGGTCAAAAGTCACTGTGACCTCACAAAACACATTTTTGGCCATAACTCAAGAATTCACATGCTAATTATGACAATTTCACACAACTGTCTAATAAAATAAAATGATGAAGTGATGACATTGTTGACAGACATGGATGTAAACTGCAACTTGACTGGTTGGCGGAGGGATACAACTGCGAGGCCGTAATTCTAGTTTTAAAAAAAGATAAAATATCTCACAAAACAAAGCAAATGTTTATGAAAGCGGTTTTGTTAACCAAAATAGATAGCCCTGTCTCGGCAGACAATAAGGATTAAGGTGCTCAGGAGGAGAAGCAGATTAGAACCTGCTAATATTTGGCAGCTATTTGTTTTTTTCCATTGATTACGTAATTGACACCAGAAGACCTGCCAGATGAGACTGTTATCTACGACTACTGTACTTTTCTGAACATGTACTGATCCTTCCTTTAGACGAGATAAGAGAGTAGATCTGTAGAGAGACTGGAAAGAAGATCAATCAAAGATCTAGGCTGATTCACCGGAAAGAAGAGTACATCTGATTAAGAAACACTACAGGACAATTATACAATAAAACTCAACCTAAAAGTTCAGATAACATTGCTTTCTTATTTAATGTCTCCAGCCAAGGACATAGTTTTTCATTAAAGACATTGATTTGTAAAAGTTTAGATTATGTATCTACCTTATATTGAATTAGTTGTTAATATATGGCATGTTTGTCATTTAGTCAACAGCATTAGACATTTCTATCTAAAATATCTCAAAAGCCCACGTCTTTATTCTCCTTGCAGATTTTTCAAAGTGTTATATATTGTAAATGCTGTAGTTCGTCCGACTACATTTAGGAAGGTAAACAGGAAGTTAACGTTGGATGGTGTTTCTCATATTAACACAGACTAGAGCTGAAACGATGAGTACATTGTCAGGAAACTAATCCGCAGCAATTTTGAGTTTAGTTTAAGCCGTTTACTACGCAAAAATGCAAAACATCTTCTGATTAAAGCTTCTTAAATGTGGGTATGCAATTTGGTCCTTAACTCCATTATATACTGTATATATACAGTGATATATAACTCTGTTATATATCATATAATGGAGTTGAGGTATATATGTATATAAAATATCCTTTGGTTTTTGGAAGATATTTCACCTTAGACCCTGGGGATTTTGGACAATTTTCATTTTTATACCCTAAACAATTAAGCGATTATTCAAAACATAACTGACGGATTGATAGAAAATTAAGAAAATCACCCTTATCACAAACCGTCCTATGCTTTAACTATATTTAATCCGCAGCTCTACTTTTTATCTATAGTATTCGTATTATCTATGATGGCCAGTGTGTTCAATTCTTTGAAACCAGCAAATCATTTTGTTTGTCCGTGTTGCAAAATGCTGTGTGAAAACTTTTAATGACACAAGAACTTTAGTGACCTTTCCATCTATCCACTAAAGAATGTCATTTGTACTGTCCGCTGTGGCTTGTACACAGTTTTCAGCACCAAGGACAGCTCCTCCCCACTGTGACCTAGGTCACATGGGGTCAACAGGTCTCTAATCCCTGAGGTCGTTGCACGTAGTCCCAGTGTCTTGTCATGGCGTCTTTTTAATTGTGCTAATTGGATGGCGCCGGTTCTTTTCCACGTCTTACATAGAAAGCTTTCATTAATGAATGCGTGGTGGCAATACAGTCGTGGTAATACGAGAGGCTTCAACTATGAATCAGAGAAAAGTACTAGGAATAAATATTAGTGGCATATTAGAGTTATCTGGACATATCTGTATTCTCTAACTTGTGTGTACAAATCCACACTGGCCATGCTCCCTTTTTTGACTCATTAGGCAAACAAAAGGGGTCTATTAGCTTTCAGACTGGTAAGAGGGTGTTCAAACAGTAGTTGTTTAATAAAGTTATTATTGATACCAGGACTAATACTTAGGTTAGAAATGCAAAAAGTATGTCCAAACAGCAAACACAGATGACACCATGGATTTTTCACAAAAAAAAGTCAGCGGCAGGGATTTTATTTTGTGAAAGAGATTAAAAAGTTTCCATTAAAAATGATTTCCTGTTTGTATGGGGTCATCTATATATTGACAAAATATATATATTTGTGGTACTGTTTATTGTGCAGTATAAAACAATGTAGTAGATAATGAACTTGTAGTTAAAAAGTCAAGATAATGTTGCTCATTATGTTCTATTCAGTAGAAAATTAAAGACAATCTGCACCGCCTTATTAAACATACCCGATGCCAAAATGTATTTTTGTAAATGTCATCATCTGTGTAAGTGACCTTTTGAGGATTTCCTCATTAAACGGCAGAAATTTCCGCTTGGCATTTCATGCTGGCGCCGTCAGTGATTCTTTAACATGGCATATTCCTGGGTACAGATTTAAAGATCATTCAGCAATTTCCTTATAAGTCATCACTTTTATGATTATTATGTGTTTATGTGCTATACATATATATATTCCCACGACTTCTGGTCCATATGGAGCAGTCTGATCTAAAGCTTCTTGATCTGTGGATCAGCAGGGTTTCCCCGGTCTCCACAGACTCTGTTGTGTCTGGCCGTCAGATTCAATTATCTCTGTCAAGATCCCTCAGGTGTCCTAACATTTTTCTCTTGGCCCGTTCAACATATGGTGGCTCATTTTAATTGGAATAGCAGATCCTGTCCACATGGTGTCCCTATTGCCTCAAAATGAAAACTGCTCTATTTTTTAGCCATATAAAAATTTCAGGAGTGGAAGACTTCTTTTTTTGAAGCAGTTATTGATTTTAAATGCAATTACTGTTTTCCATCGTTTGCATTGGTCTCATTTAATGCACTATTTTAAAAAGAGACAGTAAAAATCGTACAATGCAACATAGCCAAATAAAGAACATGCTGTATAGCCGGTGCTGGCATGCCTCATGAAAACTGGTGTGAAAGCAGCTGGATCTGTACTGCAGCTGTGAAGGTCTCACTCAGTGATAACCACAATTTCACTCTATTACATCTTTTCTGTGTTGCTGCCTGTTGGTGCTTGTATTTTTTCCATATTAATTTTAGTATACAGTAATGCATCTGTCACGTTTTATTAGTATACAGTAATGCATCCGGCATGTTTTATTGGAGCAAACATTCCTCCTTTGCTCGGGTAAAAGTAAACATATATGAGGTCCAGAACAACGGCAGCAAAATGCACTTACATACAAGTTAATGTGTTGCCCATAATGTGACAAACATTTTGTACATTCAACAGCCCTTAATATGATTTGAACTGAAACTACACTAGACAGCATAGTGGCTTGACTTAGTGTGAGAAATTCAAGATTCTACCATTTATTACCATTTCAATGAAACATTGATTGAATTTTCAAAAACTAATACAACAAAATACACATCAACAATTGCACTGCTTTGCTGATATTTTGTACATTCAGTCTTCTGCCCTCACTATTTGATTAGCTGCACACCTGTGCCACAAGCTAAACACACTTCCAGTTAAGGTTGGTGACAGCGTTGGTCTTTACTAGAAGCAGTATTTTACAACAAATTCACTGATGAATAACAGTTAGACCAAAGGTATTGTAAACAAGAGTCTGCAGCCATGCTAGCGGCTCTGTTAGGCTGTAATACTCATTGGAGAGAAAATCATAATGTTAAACCACTCAAATTACAAATTACATTTTTGACCTGATGATGGTGCTAGATAAATTAATCAGGGGATCAGCCAAAGTTCAAAAACACAATAAATGTGTGTACCAAATTACACGGTAATCCATCCGACAGCGGTCGAGACATTTCACTCAGAATTTCCCCCCGGGGATTAATAAAGTAATTCTTCTTCTTCAAATGTCAACCTGCCGGTGGATTTACAAAAGCATGGACTGAATGTCAAATTAGTTTGATTATCTCTCATGCCAGAAAGAAACAAAGTCTCACCAGTGAAGGAAGTTCCCATAGGAAGTACAACACAGCGATCCACCTAGTAAACAGGCAGTATGCACATTAATAAAAGTAAAACTAATACATTGAGTCAGCCCAACAGTAATTTAAAGTTGAGATGAAATGAAAAATTCCTTTTTAACCCTTTTAGATCACATCCCCAGTCATATAGAGTAGTGCAGGGATGTCCTATTTTTGTAGGCCAACCAGGAAGTTAGCATCGCCCTGGGTTCCTTCGACAAAAAGCCAATGGGGTTTTTCCATTGGGTTTAGGATTATTGCAGAAAATAATCTCTGTGGTAAACAAACGTTTATGATACTTACATGTTTTGTTCAACAAGATAATCTTCACAAATTAACACCACTTTTATGATTTTTGAAGTGTGAATGCGATCGCCAGAAGTAAAAAGCTAACGTAACTATAAACGAACCACACCACAGTCGCATGAGCGCGAGTATACACAACGATGCTGTAAAGGCGGACGAGTCGGCGTGATGAAGTTTAGTAGTCTCATTTAGGCACTTGTTAGCAACTGCCTTTTTTTAAGACATGGAAAGGCTTCAAAATTCACAAGTGTGATATTTACTGACGTATTTTATGTCGTAGAACAAAACATTAAAATCTCTTCAGCTTCAGCTCCACAGACCTTATTCCAGGCGTGTAACTAAAAACCCATTCAAACAACCCATTGACTCCAGATGAGAGAACCAGAAGTGCAAAAATGCTAATACATCTCTGGGTTTTAGGACTCATTCCTGTAGCACTCTATTGTGCACCTATGTAATAATATATGCAATATCTTTTTTTTTTTTTTTTTAAACAAAAAAATCAATTTCTTCATATGTTCATATCAAAATCCAATTATCTTTTCTTCCTTTAAAACAAAATATGATGTGTGCTTATAATCTGCAACTTGCACTTCATTTTAAGCCCGCCCACTTTTAGCGGTCTAATCAGATGCGAAGAATTTGATTTAAATCCCTCTTGTAACTGTACACCTCTCAAATGTTCTGTTTCACTGGGGAAGATGTCACAGTACAGAACTAAAGAAGCTCTAACTTCCGTTTGACTTTAACAGTTACCTAGAATGTTGCATTGGCAACACATTAGCCTCACACAGCTAATATACTGGCTAGCCTGGTTAGCATTAAAGATGCAGTCGGTAAATTTGAGCAAATATGATAAAACAGTCACTATATCCTGACAGTAGTGCATGTCTCAGTGCATGAGACAGATAATATGTGGGAAAAAAAATCATGTTGACTCCGACTCACTCCGATCAAACGGTCCAATTTGAATTAATATCCTGTTACTCTAATGCCTATATCTCTCCTCTAATGTTTTCAGAAACATATTTTAGTGTGCTGTTTAGCTGTAAAATGAGAAAGTTTGTGACCCAGCCGGTGGGCGGTGCTTGGTTTTGGCTCGACTCTTTTCAACATGGTGGCCGGGTCACAAACTTTCTCATTTTACAGCTAAACAGTACACTAAAATATGTATGTGAAACCTACTGGTCAGATCACATGGTAAACCTCACTATGACTAATGTGAAAATTCTTGAGAGTACTTCCATCGAAACATTTGTGATTAAAAGCCTTGATGTATAATATATAAACTATATAATACATGCCAGCGGAAATGGCCTTCTATCTTTACAGAGACAACGAGGCCAGAAACCCACTTAAACAATCAAGCTGCACATACATACATCTCTCCGTCTTGAACTCCTTCACCTCTTCCCTCCATCTTTGTTAGGTTTATGTATGTATGATGAGGCACCCCAGAGACCGCTGATCGTATGGTGTTTTATTTAGAGAAGCTCCTCTTCCCAGACTAGGCTTTTAGCACAGCTGTAGTCTGTGACCCACTTCTACACAGACGGGGCTAGAAATGAGGAAGAGGTGGGAGCTGAGAGGAGGAGAAAGGAGGTGTTTTTAAGGAAGCAGTTTTGCAGGATAAGGAGAGTTAATGGAAGAGAGTGAATGGATAAATGAGGATGACAATAGGGGGGATGAGGAGGTTTCAAAGGGAGAGTTTGGAAGAGTCTGTTGCCAAATTGTCCAAAAATTGAACATGGGAAATTGATGTTGCCTCATATATGATTGCCTAAATACTATACTTATAGAATAGTTTTGTAGTGGTTATGGTACAATAAAGACCTTTTTCACTGAAGACATTTTTGACATCTCATAGCAAGGAAAGCACCGTTTTGATTTCAGCGCCTTGGTATTGTGCATGCACTCAGTGGCACTCAGTCATCATTTAATATTAATTTCACCCGTGCTTTATCTGCAAGTCAGGGGGTTTATGGAGTGTGAATCATGGCTACTGAGTTTGTGTACTGAATGTAATACTGTTGTATTAGATCACTGAAATACGCACACGAATGAACGCTACTCCTCTTAACACAGTCGCAATTACAAACAGGTCATGTTAGGCTGAATGCCAATTAGCAGCAGCTAGTCAGCTAGAAGAGATGTGGCAGTCAGCACTTACCTGTGAATTTTCACAGCAACAGAGACAAACTGAGAGCTTCAAAACGCAGCCTTCAGTCTCGAGGGTGAATCGTTTCTGAACTTGTTTGGAGTGAATTATATTGTAATGCGTCCACTTTATTTTGTCCCTGCCCCTGTATTTAGCTGGATAGACTGCTTATAACATCAACACATTATATGATGTAGAGCTGAAACAATTAGTCGCTTAATCGATTAGTCCACTGGTCTTGAAACTGGTGGGGCATGGACGGGTAATGAGGGTACTCTGATGCTCGTAAAACTATTTTGATGCTAGCAAAGCTACTTTGCTAGCTAACCTTTCCCCATAGTTAGGTATGATGAAGAAAAGTTTGAGAATCCCTGGATTAGTCAGTCGACAGAAAATTGAACATTAATCTGCAACTATTTTGGTAACCGATTAATATTTTAAAGGAATAGAAACTAAGAATCGTGTTTTTGTGATCTTAGAATGAGCCCTTCCTATCTACATAGGGTGCGGGTCCTCTTCACGGAGTTCGCCATGTTGCTCCGCCATGTTTCTACAGTAGCACAGAGCAGACAAACCAAACACTGGCTCTAGAGAGAGCCTTTCGCATTTTTACGTTACCTGAAGGCCACCGTAGTTCTCCGACACGCTTATGAAACTGCAGTAACGTGAGCCACAGAGTGCAAAACCGCCGTCTGACTTCCGTTGCTCCTAAAGTAGTGTTATTATGGTAAGGATGGCCTCTGAGCGAGGCTAACGGCGTCACTCAGTTGGTTGCAATCTGCAACCACACCACTAGATGTCTCCAAATCCTACACACTGTACCTTTAAGTAATTTAAAATGGCAAAATATTTTCTGGTTTTCTTAGTCGTCCATGATAGTAAATTGTATATCTTTAGGTTTTGGACTGTTAATCAGACAAAACAACCCTTTGAAGATGCGTCACTGGATTCTGAGAAATTGTGATTCTCTATTTTGTGACTTTTGATAGACCAAACTATTAACTGAGAAAACAATCGTCAGATTGATCGCTAAAGAAAATAATTGTTAGTTGCAGCCCAAATATGATGAACATCACAACCCAATACAAAACACACCACAAGCTATGGCCTCAAAATAGTTAAATCAATACCTCTCTGACACAAAACAACCTAATTAGTATCACAAAGGTAGTGTTTATTGTCGGGCTATTAGACTGGATTATATTGAATTTTCCAAGTCTTTCAAGTTCTTTTTGTATACTCTTTGTATTTCTTAAAAGCATGGAAAACTTTCACTTAAAACAATGCCTACATGAATGCCGACTTCTTTTATCAACCTACACACACACACACACACACACACACACTCACACACACACACACACACACACACACACACACGCACGTACGCACATACACATGCACACACAGCAGATGTGAATGCAGGGGGAGGCACTTGCAGTCTATGAAGAGATGTGAGCTGACGTGGCTCTTGTGAGACAGGCTTACCAGGACGGGAAATGGGATCGCACAAGCGCCTGGCACATCCCAAATCCCAGCCCTGCCAAGCTTTTTGGCTGCAGAGAGCTGACCCCATCTGACCTCCCTCAGGGCATCCTTTGAAAGAGGGTGACATCATTTTTTGAGAGCTTTTTTTGCACAGAGCAGTATGAAAAAGGCTTTGTCTGTTGAAACTGTTCCTCGTACGGTTTCTACGCTGCTGCTGCCTCCCCCCCCCCACCTCCCCAAATCTCACAGCACCTAATGAACAAAAAAGATGTAAAATTCATGTGCCTTCATTAATTATTTAATATTAATAAGAAAAGCAGCATAGGCTAAATGTGCTACAGGAGTCAGACAAGCTGGTAACTGGGTCACTCCCCAGAAACATCATTTTTCACCTGCTGACGCCAATGCACACTCAGCCTGGGTCCCAGTAATTCTAATGCCTTCCTTAGTATTAGACCAGTACAAGCTTTAAAAATGCCAACATGATTGGATTTACGTTTAATACGTATGCATTTTACCATGCTCTCCTGCTGACGAGTTCCCCAGTACATAATACTGTCGGCAGGGTGGACAAGCTTTGCCATTAGACACTGAAACATTTAAAACATCCCAATGATATTAGTAATAGGAGGTATAAGTTTAGTGTTATAAAAATGTCAGCATACTTATTTGAATTGTCGCTCAATAATTTCCAGATTAACATCTGATTATTGCATAAATTTGTTGACTGTTGTGATAGATAATTTATAGATTTAAATGTATCCAACACTAAATAAATTATTCCATTAAAACACATAGATGAGTTTTTTTCATGGCTTAAATTTGGGGCACTCCACCGTTTTTGCACTCAAATTTTTCCATTTAACCGTCTCGAGGAGCTCTACTCAGCATGTTAAAATAGTTTTAATATCCTCTGTGGCTCTGGAGGGAGCTTTGAAAGAAGTGGGCATTTAGGAGACCCACTTTAGACGATATTGAGTTGCATCTTGGGAAATGTAGGATCCATTGCTTTTTGAGATTGATTCATACTAGAGATAGATGATATGTTGAGAGAGAGAGATTTAAAATTGGGATATCTTGGTCACTGATGCTTCCATTTTGATTTTATTTATTAATTTATTTGACAGGGACAATACATTTAGGCATTGTTACACTTAATTTAATTGCAACTGATGCAATGTACTTTTAGCCATAGATAATTTGCAGACCAGATCATTGTTTTTAATCTGTCTCCTGTGAGTTCCCCACCAGAAGTGCAATACTAAATCGCCAGAGTATTCCTTTATGTGAGGAAACTGTCCAGACCTGCAAATACTTGATGATTGACAATACAGATGCCATTGGAGAAACAGATTTAGCATCATCTGTACCGTCTAAAGTAATCCATTCATCCCTTTGTCAGAAGGACAAGAATTGACTGCAGACTGTTGTTAACATCCGTTGTCAAATTACTGGCATAACACAAAGATCTCTCACACAGCTTACATGCAATACTGAACAAATGCCCCAAAATGCATATGTAACCATCAATGCTCCCACACATGACTCATAGCAAGGCAAGCACAGTTGTGATTTCAGCGCCTTGGTATTGTGCATGCACTCAGTGGCACTCAGTCATCATTAATATTAATTTCACCCTTGCTTTACCTTCTTCCGCAAGTCAAGGAGTTCATGGAGTGTGAATCATACGTACTGAATGTACTGTTGTTGTATTAGATCACTGAAAGAAACACACAGTAATGTACACAATATCAAGTTGGTAATTAAAACCTACAGTTGCTAAACGGTGTAAATGAACGCTGCTCCTTTTTAACACAATCACAATTACAAACACTGCTACAAAGTCAGGTCATGTTAGGCTGAGTGCCAATTAGCAGCCGCTAGTCAACCATAAGAGATGTGACAATCAGCACTTACCTATATGTGAATTTTCACAGCAACAGAGACAAATTGAGAGCTTCAAAAAGGCCAAATCACTACTGGATTTATCCTGTGTGATGCTGGATTTAGAATGCACTGTGGGGACAGAGTCATAATTAATGAGGTACATCTGAATTAGCAGACGCAGCCTTCAGTCTCAAGGACGTTTGGAGTGAATTATATTGTAATGCGTCCACGTTATTTTGTCCCTGCCCTTGCATTTAGCTGGATAGACTGCTTATAACATCAACACATTATATGATGTAGAGCTGAAACAATTAGTCGCTTAATCAATTAATTAGTCCACTGGTTCTGAAACTGGTGGGGCATGGAGGAGTGATGGGGGTACAGCGATGCTCGTAAAGCAGTATAGTTAGGCATGATGAAAAGTTTTATAATCACTGGATTAGTCAACAGAAAATTTAAAATGAATCTGCAACTATTTTGATAACCGATTATAATAGCTTATCTAATTTAAAATGGCAAAAAAATGACCGGTTCCAGCATCTCAAATGTGAATATTGTCTGGTGATGTTAATCATGACTTTTTAAAGCTATGCTATCTGATGTGCTTTTAAGATTGCCTGCAAGTTTGATTTCATTCCAGGGGCCAGTTTGGACTGTTGATTTGACAAAATAAGTAATTTGAAGACCTCATCTTAGGCTTTGTAAAAATGTGATGGACATTTACTCCCAATTTTTTGACATTTCATTGATTACAGGATTAATGACATGGACTCTTATCCACTTACACTACATTAACATACTCATATCGGTCTATATGGGTTACATTAACACATGTATTTGGGAATATACTGTATCTCTGTACATTGCATATTCTTTTAATACTTCGTACTGTGAACCTTTACACATTCCTTGGACAATTTTTCACATTTCTGCACAAAACTACCACTTCTAAAAACTGCACAGCTCTTCCATTTTTAATTCAGATACAGTATGTTACATTTTTTGTTGTATTCGTCTTCTATTATATATTTCTGTTTCTTGATTTTTGCAATACTTGCTTTTATTTTTAAAGGTGTTATATTCCAAATTCAGAGCATATCTACGATTGAGGGATTGCCTCCACACGGCTCTCAACATGGCAACGGTTGAGCTGACGGCTAACAAGCTAATGGTGCCAACAATGGCAACAGTGCTAACAGAGCTAACAGTGTTAACTTGGGGGTGGGGGACCGGAGGGTGGGCGTTAGGCTTCCGCAACGATGCCGTGGGACGGCGTTATCAGCGGTAACCGCCGTATGAGCGCAGTGCGGAGTGGCGGCGATAACTCACATACACTCGTGGCCAGCCCGACTATGTAAACAAAGCACAAACACAGATTACAGCACACACAGAGGGAGAGCGACTTCATTCTCTGCTATGTTAGACATTACTCCTCTATATCTTTACATAGCAAATAGTTGTTTGCTGCTGTATTAATGCTCCAAATTTTTATTTAGCACCCTTAATTTTAATTTCTTTTACCATATTTATGTTATGCACCAATACACCAAAGTAAATTCCTATTATATGAAAACCTACTCAGCAATAAACTTGATAGATTATTGTAGAAAAATAATCTGCAGATTAATTGACCAACGAAAATCACTGCAGTCGTCTTTTTTTTAACAAATTATATGTTACACCATTAGATGAGGGAGTTCTGCTTGTATATATGAGCGGTTGAGAGTGAGAGATTTGGAGTGGTGGCGGTGGAGGAGGCTGGTGGGGTGCTGAGGTTGAACCCAGAGTGATCCGTCAGCAGTAAATCTCAGGGTGAGAGGGACTAAAGCCAGCCAGCTCCGTCTGCTCAAATAGACGGGGAACATTAAGGGCATAATGCTAAAAGCCACTAAGTCTCCCTCTTGTCTCCCTCCGGCCTGAATCTGGAGCCGGACCAGCTGCCCGGCCTCTTGTGTGTTTTTCTCTCTCCACATTGATCCGTCCCATCAGTCACCTTTGACCAACTCTTTTGTTCTCGCTTTCTGTCTTGTGAGAATGTTTAACAGTGAAACATCATCCTGACAACCACGTTGTGTGATCACGGTGATGGACTTTGACCTGTTTCAGTATAGTCAGTGATTACTACTGTTTGGTGGTGACTTTTCCTTCAGTATTGATCAGGAAATGCCTTCATTTTATTGACAATACATCAGTTGTCAGACTCAGTGGGGACAGGATTGTTCAGTTTGAATGAATATATCAGATCTGCAGAAGACATACAGTTTCAGTTGATATGTCAACAGATCTTTCTCTTTAAAACCACCATGGTGGGAATTGGTTTCCATGCCAGCGTTCATTCATTAACAGTTGGATCAGGGATGCAAGTAGCTGAAGGGTGAGGAGCTGTGAAATGTTATGTAGCAGCGAATCCCATGTGTGGCAGGTGTGCATGTTGAATAATACATAATGTGCGGTGCCATTTTTCATTGGAATAGCAGCGGAAACATGTCTGCAGGCTGTGTTGACTGTTATTTCACACACACGTATGGTGTATGAGCAGACAAACACATCTTGACAAGGCGCTTTAACTTTGAAGTCACTAAGTAACTCTCTATGCAAATGTTCTGCAAAGGTTCTGGGTCATGTTAGGTTGGGTTCCAAATCATCAGTATTTGTTAACCCCAGGGAGAGTGCTGCACGTCAATTTCAAACTACTGTTTGTTGATGCACTTTGTCTGCGTTTCCAATAGGAATCCTCTATGCTCTATGTCATTTTTATCATGATATTGATATACAGCATATATCATAGTTAGGGCTATGATATTAGTTGATAAATGGATTACTCAATCAGCAGAAAAATACTCTGCAACTATTTAACTTAACAAGTCATTTTTTAAGTCATTGCTCAAGCAAAAATGCCAAGCATTCCCTAAACCAACTTCCCAAATTTGTGAGAATTTTCTGCTTTTCTCTGTTTTATATCACATCTTTTTGATTTTTGGATGGTTGATCAAACAAAACAAGCAATTTGAAGACTTCTATATCATCTTCTGGGGTACTGTGATGGGCACTTCCCACTATTTTCAGACATTTTATAGACCAAACAACCGATCAATAAATCAAGAAAATAGTCATTAGATTAATCATTAATGAAAATATAGCTGCAGCTCTAATATTGATATAGGACATTTCCTAGAAAACAAATTTAAAAAACGGTTAAGGGATAAAATAACCAGTCAGGAATATCAGTTTCTGGCTCATCCAGTTAATCAACAACCTGACAAATGAAGATACAAAAATCATAGAGAAATCCAATATGGCCATCAAACACTCCTGCTTACTGGTTTGCAACCATAGACTGTATATAAGAAGTGGACGTAGTCAGCCATTGGTTTGTGGACTGCCGTTGTGAAGCCTCAAGTTTCACATATTGGCCGTCGCCATCTTTTTTTTTGCAACCAGAAGTGACAGGAGAGGGTGGAGCTAAGTACAACCGAACGCTGTATAAGACACTTTTAGGTGACCAAAATGTTACAGTTAACTTTCATGAACTGAACACACTCTGTGAAAGGGTTAAAGTTGTAAGACAAAGACAACTCCCAGACTGGACAACGGTGTGGTAGCAACCTGTCAATCACAACATTTTTACCATTTTCGGACATTTTATAGACCAAACAACTAATCGATTAACCGAGAAAATAATCAACATTAATCGACAATGAAAATAATCGTTTGTTGCAGCCCTCATGTCAAAATAGTGATATCTTCCATTTTGCCAAAAAATATACTCTGAATACCTTTTATTAAACTCCTTAAAAGTCTTCACTACATATATTATATGAGTCTGGACAGACATGGAGGTAAACTGCAACTTGACTGGTTGATGGAGGCATACAACCACGAGGCGCAATTCTAGTTTTTGCTTGGAAAAATGACTGATAATCATCAATTATCTAAATATTTTTTTAGATAGATATAATTTATAATGTTATAATGAGACCGTAACTTTGGTCTCCAGGGCCGGAGTCTCTGCTGTACTCTGCTCCTCTGCTCCTCTGCCTGCCTTCACTCACACACCGCGCTTGTTCTCGCTCCATCCCACGTTCATGCGCGCACAATACACACTGCAGGAGAGTTAGTAGCTCTGAGAATATCTAGTGAATGTACAGTGGACGTTTGTGCAGAAATAAATGCTACAGCTCCTCCAGACCAACAGAGGTTTTCCGTGTCTTGTGAAGTAACGGAGCTCCGCAGCGAGAAACGTTATCGTCTCCGACCGGGTGCCGGTGTCTTCCCTGTTTCCTCCGGCTGCAGTCAGAGACGATAACGTTTCTCTTCCTGCTTCAGCCCCGGAGGCTGAGGCAGGAAAAGCCAACACTAGGATCAACAGCGATTCATGGAGAGACCATCGTCTGGTCAGCTGACATTACTGCCAATCAGGTGAAATATAGAGTGATATTGTGCTTTTAGCTGACGTGTGTCGCCTCACTGCTTTGAGCGATGCTCGTTCATGTCTATGTAGAGCGAGCAAACGCGAGCAACAGGACGCTGACTTTCGTTGACTTAACGGCCACAGGTTTCGCTGTTAACAAGCATATCTGAAAGTTACAAACAGTCCCTTTAAATTTTTTTTTTATTATTTTCAGGACCTGCCTTTGAAATGTTAAATAGTTTTGCAGTTTTTTGGGGAAACTCGTGCATCTGGAAAGTGTGTAAAGATGAATTGCCTCTTTGGAAATGTCTTAAAAAACTTGCATATAAAAAAACCCACTTCCATAGCTGATGCATGGAGCCTCTGGTGGCTGAAGGGTTAAACGTCCTCTGGTAGTAGGAAGTGGGTGGTAGGTAAAGAGAGCTGAGGATGGAGAGAAGCCCGAGTAGCGACCACAGATCGGTTTTCGCGAGGAAATCAATGTTACATCAGAGAAGAAGAGAGTGAACCCATCCATCGCGTATACCTGTGAGAGAACACCAGAAAACGGGACAAAATCTGTTTACCGGAGGACGAAAAACGTGAAGTGATCATCCTGCTTTCAGTGCCGATGTGTGTGTGCGCATCTTTCACCAGAGGGACGTATAGAGTCGCTACAGATTCTCATTGATCTCGCCTTTTTTTAAATGCACAGAAGCTCTGACAGCGCATGGATGTGGCATAGATTTGTGCAATAATGTGCAATATGCATGCAATGAACTCCGTGTACATGCAGGCTCTGGTGCCTTCTCAGCAGCAGCAGCAGCACATATAGATTGAATGTGGTTTGGCTGCCTGTGGACTCCTCGAACATGTAGTGGATTATTTCTGCAGCTTGTAGACCGACAGGATCGTTGTGATAGAAGCGTTTTAAAAGGATGACAGTATAGTGGTTGATTTTGGCTGTTAATGGTGCAACTTTAAGAGATTGTTTTTGAGCTGTGATTCCCACTAGATGTCTTGAAGGTGATTGATATTTGTGCAAACTTGTTTGGTTTCTCTGTGGTGGTGTGGGTCTGACAGTCTTCTCTGTCTCTCAGCTGGACTTCAGCTGGTCCCACCATGCAGCCTCTCGCTTATTCAGCAGTTCCCAGCACAGAGCAGCCTAGTCAGTAGTCTCTGTCAGTCTCTGCCAGCAAAGGGATGTGGGCTGCACTTTTTATTTTATATATACTTTGATAGTGATATTTGATAGTGTTTTTTGGGCTGTAACGCGAGGTAAGATCTCTTTAATGCTATAATTTGTTACTCTGAACATAGCAGCACCTGTTAATCCTCAGAGAATTAGCAGATTTACCTGCTGAATAAACTGGTAAATGATGTTAAGAGCAGCCGACACTCCGCCAAGCATTCCGTTTTAGTAGTAAATCGACTCTCGCTGAAAGCCACGCGAGAGTTGGGCTTCCTCTTCTCGTGGGGGGG